>JAQPPZ010010125.1:0-224689 GCA_028583015.1 Wollemia nobilis | reverse complement strand
CTGCTCTGGAGGTGGGATGAGGAGCTTGGGGATGCACTGCAGGAGAGGGATCTCTTGTGAACACATCTGGCAGAGCAAGAGAATGCATGGGATGTGTACCACCAGTAGGATGAGGATACCATTGCTGTGTGAGAGAGGGATCTCCTGTGGATGCAGCTGAAACAGTGCAACGAGAATTTGACTATGTATCGTCAGCAGGATATGGACTTGGTGCAGCATCGGTTGGAGCTAGAGGTAGAGATTAGCTGCCTTGGTGGGTGGATTCCTATGTTTAGCAGAGGCAAATCATCGCATCTCTCAAGAGGGAGTGATACAAAGAAGTTAGCATCCTCTCGACATAGGAGGCTATATGAGGGAGGTGCTAGTAGGCATGATGTGGGGGCTAGCAGCAATCGCCTTGAGGGGTCCCATAGGACCCACACCACGGGGGTAGTTCTCGTCGCATCGATCCTACGTGATCATGGTGGCCGATGCCCTAGGCTTGGGGTTTTAGAGCTTTTGCCTTTTTACGATGTCAAAGGACCGGTTATTGTAGCCTACGAGCATTTTTTTGATGATATATATACAAACGACTTTCTTTGTGTTTATGCACTTGTCGTGGTTGGTTTTTCTGTTTATGCACAGTTATTTATGATGATGTATGCATGTGGTATTATGAATGCGATGTGTCTAATTAGATGATGTATGCATATGGAATGAATGAAATGAGTTGTTGATAACTTGTCGATGGCACCATGGACTGTACAAGATTTACTGGCTTGTTGTACTTATGGGATGGCTTTGTGGAATGACTTTGCATATGAGAACTTTGTTTTTGTAATTTTCATATTAGCTGATGGTGATGTACGTAATGAAATGTACCAGTTGTTTTAAAATGTAGCTAAGCTTTTTTGAGATTCAGATATTTTAACTAACGAGTTAATACTGTACATTTATCTCGCAAGACTTTTGAACAAGGAATAAATCAGACTTGAGTTTGACCAAGTTATTTCACATCCCTGTGTGTGCAATTGAGTTTGTTTATGTGGTATTTGTTAAGATACTGCCATTGCCAGATTGGCTGTCAACCATCCTATATTGAGGATCACCTAATTAGATCCACTAACTCCATTGTTGTATTTAGTAAGATTAATCCACGGGACAATCTAAGGTACCATAAGCTAGCTCATCCACATGCAAACATTGGTCTACTCAAATGCAAAGCTAATATGATAGACATATCGTCATGCGTTTAGGATACCGCCATTGTCAGGTAGGCTATCCACCAAACCCGTAATGAGGATTACCTAGATGGTTGTTCGAATGTTGATAATTCCAAGGATTCAAGCTCAGGAGTATTTTATTTGCTCAACGTGTTAGGATACTTGCTCGTATACATAGTGATGAAAATCACTGTTTATTTTTCTCGTTTTGTTTTTCTTTTTGAGCAAGGATTTTGTATAGTGGTGATAACCACTATTATTTGATTGTGCATTTTAGGTTGAAAAGTTGAGCTCGTAGGTTTTTGGCTGATGAAAGGCATTGATCCTTTTGGTCTTGGGGATGACTACCCATCCTTGTCAGGGGCATGTAGTACGAATCCTTACGACTTTGGAGACCAAATGGGATTAGGGATATTATGAAGTAAGGGTATTGATCTTTTAGGCCTTGTGGATGACTACCCATCCTTATCAAGGGTGTGTAGTACGAATCCTTACAAATTTGGAGACCAAAGGTGATTGAAGATGTTCGTGATGATGGCTTGTGGGAATGTTGTTTTTGAATGGCATTGATCCTTTTAGGCCTTAGGGATGACTACACATCCTTGTCAGGGGCATGTAGTATGAATCCTTACAACTTTTGGGACCAACGGGGATTGGGATTTTTGGTAGTGGTGAAAACCACTGTTTATTAGGGGGAATTTATGGGGAAGAGCTTGTCCTTTTGTCAATTCTCAGCACTCTTGAACCATTCGCACAGGGGGATGAACAGGCTAATCTTTCACCTATGGTATCCTAGAATGATTTTAGGTGTCTCTTGCGTTCACACAACTTGGGAATTATTTTATGTGTTTTAACTTGTGTAGGGATGTTACATAACGACGTGTGATCCAAGTAAAACTTTCCCTTGTAAAATCCGTTTAACTTTGTACAGTTTTTGGCTAGAAATTTAAAGAAAGCTGAATGACGAAAACCCTACATACATTAGGAGACAACTGACTACGCTAAAAATGGGGATGGTGTTATTCTGGATGTATGTATTTATAAAATGGATGGGATGTGGAAAATGAAGGAATTGTCGAGAAATTACAGTCGATGGTGTTTGGACATGTATGACCAACAAATATGCAATGTATGGATGTGATGCTTAATGCAACTTATATTTTTGTATTTTGATTTTTACGAGTATGCATAGAATTGAGATGCAATTTTTTTTGTTATTTTTGATGATTTTATTATTTTTGTTTGTTTTTGAATATTTATTTTGACCAAGCGGTTATGGATACCCTTGGAGTGTTTGGCTTGACCAAAGGGTTTATGGATACCTTTGGGGCATTTTTGGGGTTGACCAAGCGATCGTGGGAATCCTTGGAGCTTTTGGTTTGACCAAAGGGTTTATGGACACCTTTGGGGCATTTTGGGTTTGACCAAGAGATTGTGGGAATCCTTGGAGCTTTTGGTTTGACCAAAGGGTTTATGGACACCTTTGGGGCATTTTGGGTTTGACCAAGAGATTGGGAGAATCCTTGGAGCTTTTGGTTTGACCAAAGGGTTTATGGACACCTTTGGGGCATTTTTGGGGGTTGACCAAGCAATTGTGGGAATCCTTGGAGCTTTTGGTTTGACCAAAGGGTTTATGGACACCTTTGGGGCATTTTGAGTTTACCAAGCGATTGTGGGAATCCTTGGAGCTTTTGGGCATGTCTTTGTATGACCATGCAAAAACCTCCTTCTTCTCTTTGAGAAGGGCAATGTAGTCGGCTTGCTATTTGGGGGATAGACTTACCCCCAACTTGATGATTTGCAAATTCATTGGATCTGAGCCGATGTCTACGTCAGTCATCTCCTCAACTGACATGTGGGACCCGTCCTCCTACTGGTGTGGAGTTGGGATCAAGTGGATATCATTTGCTGAATTTAGATCATCGTTCAGAACGTCAGGTTCCTCTTTAGCATGGAAGACATCTTGAGTAATTCCTGGGGTGAAATGGAACATCCCACCGCAAGGCCAGTACTCTGATGGGAATGGTGGTGTGTCAGCACGATCCTTGTCTATAGAATCTAGGTCTAGGTGCAATGACCATGTTGGGTTGGTTGGATTATGGAATGGGGCGGTTAAATCAATGGAGATCATGTTGATGAAATGATTTTTGTCTCCATTATCACGGGTGTGGCTGCTCGGACATCCTAGATGATCTTTGTGCTTTGAATCTGGCTCTGTGGGTACTGGCACAAATGGATCGACCCTATATGTGGATAAGAGGACAGGGTCCACCCGAGGCATTGATGGCTCTATAGGATCTCTAGGCGGAAGATTTTCTCTGTATACCTGGAGTGGCGAGTGCAGTAATTGGTATAACTATGCCTGGTTGAGGTGCCACCTATGCCTTGGCCCTATATGTAACTGTTCAAACATGTCATCTTTGTCCAAAGGATATTGCTACTGTCGCATATGATTGAGATAGGCCATCTCAGTTTCATCTTCATTATCACTATCAGAGATCCAAAGGCCTTCGTTGGCTTTGATAACTATTTGCGACATATGAGGCTCATATTTCTTGAGCAAATTGATGTGGTCCCATTGAGGTTGTTCTGCTCTTTGCAGGGGGACATGATTCTCTTGAGGTGGCATATGCTCGATTGGAGCATTCAAAGGGAACATTGTCAGGAAGCTCTCCTGATAATCATCTATGGGGGTCACTTATGAATGATTGCTATCAGATTCGAAAGGATCCCAAGGCACTACCTCATACTCTGAATCATCTATTGAAGACCCTTCTTGGTCTTGTCTATATCCCTCTTGTAGGTGAACCCTTAAAATTTCTCCCTTTTTGATCGAAGGGAAAGGGTTGTTAAGGTCAACAAGGTTGGTTGTTAGCAATGGGTGATAATCCCCCAATGTATATGTTGTGTTAGGATTGGCATATGGATCTAATGCCAACCCATCCTTATTGCCTATCCCTAGGCCTTGCATGTTCTCTACCAAGATGTCCATGGGAAAGGGGTGGTTGAACCCTACTCTTGACTTGTCATACGACATTTGATATCTTGGTTGGCAAAGAACATGCACTCCTTGCTCATACCTGCCCAACCCATATCCATGCCAATTGCATTGGCCAAGATATCTTAATGCAAATTTTGGGTTGGATAAATAGTTGATGTCCTTAGCAAATGGTTCTTCATCTTCGTATTCTTGCATGTAAGGTTCAATGCCATTATCCAGGCCCCCATAAACAAAGTTTGTCTGATTGGGTGGGTAGCCTAGAGGAACCACAATGCCGATGGGGAGGCGAGGTCTTCCCATGTCTTGCATGGACTCAAGTGTGGGTGTTGCTACAATTTTTTGCACTATATACTCCCCCAGGCCCGTGTTGGCCATCTCAATAGTGATCATTGGTGGTTGAGGGGGAGCGAATGGGAGTTCTTCCTGAGTCCACTCCATGTATGACAAACAAAGCATCTCGACTTCCATTCGGCTAGGCATCTCTTTGGTAGAGATGGTTGAGACGAGGGGTGGTTCCTCTTCTAGGGGTTTCTTTCCCTTGTCCTTTGGTGTGGCCACCGTAGGTGGTGTTGTTTGTGAAGGACCAGATGAGGAAGATGGACCCGGCTAGGGACTTGATGGACTTGTCAATGGGGATGCCTGTGAAATTGGACCCTGTTTATATGGATTCAACTAAAAATCCAAATGCATTGACGAAAGGGTCGATTACAGCATTAACTGCATCGTATTGTAGTACTTGAAGGGATTTAAGTCTATCAGGACTACATGACCTATCCTTCAAATGTATACTTTAGGCATTGATGAGCTATTGAAGGGACACACTTCATGTCCCTTATCCAAGGCCACCCCAACAAGATATTATAGGCCATCTCACCTTCCAAGATGTGGCACAATGTATCAATAGTATTTTGTCCCACTTGGATGGGTAGGACAATTGTGCCAACCATCGAGCATATCGCATCATTAAATGCTCGAAGAGTATAGGTGGAGGCCATGATGTGAGATGCCAAAAACTTTAGATGTTTCAATGTGGTTGTTGTAATTATATTACTAAACAAGCCAGTGTCCACCAACACCCTCTTATATGGAATCCCGTTGACCCGTGCAATGACGTGTAGGGATGGATCCGCCACATCACCAGTCATCGATTTCAATTCATCTTCTCTAAAGGTGATGATTGGTTTTGTACATTGTTTTACATGTCCCACAAAGTTGTTGAAAGAATTTGGTTCATGGAGTTGCAGCTCGATGGCTTTTAATATCTCCATTAGAGCCTCTCGATGGGGTGTTGATTGTTGAATGATATCGTATACGGAGAGCCTAGCCAACGTGGTCCTTAGAATTTGGGTAAGTCTAGTCTGAATCATGGCCACTGGTCTTGGCGGGAGAGGTTGTGGAGGTGTTGTTGAGGTTGTGACATTGATGGAACCTCTCCTGTGGCCACTGTAGGGGCAACTCTTGGGTACCTCTTGTTGCTAGTCACTATGCTTATCATCCCTACATACCCCTGCATGGAGAAATTCTGTGTCACCTTGTTGACTTGAAGGGGTTTTGCCTATGCATCATAGGCAAGTAGGGGGTCTCTGAAGACTCCCATCTGTTAGTTGTTTGGCACTACGGGGTTGTCCACTTCTAGCGTCTTATTGTCGATTAGGTCTTGCACCAAGCATTTAAAATTCCAACATGCATTAAGGTCATGTCCCTTCCATTTGTGGAACCTATAGTATAATTCCTCCCTATACCCCTTAGGCTTTGGCACATTGGGGTCTATGGTTTGAATCTCGGGTAGGTTGATCAAGTTTGTCACTGACAAGCGATCAAACATGAAGTCCCTGGACTCTGTGTAAGGTGTGAACTATCACTTAGGGCAACGCTACTGATTTTGTTCTTGCCTCTAATTTTCTATGTCATAACTATTCAAAGGTACTGCCTGATAGTTAGCATTTTGGGGTTGTGTTGCTTTTACAGGATTAGGGATGTTTATAGCAACCTGATTGACCACAGCAGGTTTCTATTGTGTGGTCCCTGTTTTGGTGTTCTTAGACCATTCTTTCTTCTTTGGCTTGGCAATCTCGCCATCCTGTATCTTGATCTCCTCAATGATTTTGGCTTGGGACAGAGATTCCTCTAAAGTGGCATATTGTTACAACTGCAATAGCATGAAGATCGATCTCAAACAACTCTTTGAGAACATTTGGGTTAGGTCAAACATGGGAGGGAGGTAAGGCAACTTTGAAAGCAACGTCCTCCATCGGTTCCCATAGGCCACCATGGTTTCTTCCTCATATTGCTTGAGGCTAGCTAGGTCGCTTAGTGACACCCTTTTCTTTGTGTTGAAGGTAAAGCATTCGAGGAACGCATCCACTAGCTGATCCAAGTTATTGATGCTATGTTTTTGCAACTAAGTGAACCAATCTAAGACAGGGCCTACGAACGTGGTTATAAATGTTCTTAGCAACAAAGCATCATTGTCCTGAATGCCAAAGCATTGGCTCAGGAATCTAGTCACGTGCTCTTGGGTATCCTCCTCCCCTCTAAAGAGTGCCAACTATGATAGTTTAAAGTTTTTAGGGTATGGGGGTTCCAGCACTGACGGATGCAAAGGGTGACTACAAATTTGGCGTAAAGTGGGCTTTTGGGGCCTAGAAGTCTTGGTCTCCATAGACTCTAAACACTCTAGCAGTGCTTTATATGCATCAGAGGCTTTGATATCTTCCTCCTTGGTTTGCTCCTACTATGGGTTACGGGGAACTTGAGGCCTATGGAGGGGTAGTCAGATGAAATCCCCCCTGCCTTGGTAGGGCATTTCATCCCACTCTTCTTCTTGGTCATACTCCTCATAGGCTTCTTGATGAGTGTCTGGTTGAGACATATAAACATGGGTGGGTGCCCACGGAGGGTGTCCATCATTGCATCTGGGAGTGGCCTCTCGCTCAGGTCTAGGAGGTCTTGGAGGTAATGTTTGATAAGGTCATAGGGACCTATCTCGTACCAAGGGGTTGTGCCTATCATACACTTCTACTTTATGCGTGCAAGGGTTTGGGACTTTCTCAGGCATAGTTTTATGAAGCAATTTGGATGTCTAATGCTAAATGCACTCTTTGCTAAGGTAGTATAGATTTTCTAACTGTTGTTGATCCGGCCTGAGCTACGTGATTTGCGCTTGGTGGGTGGCATGTTTGGAAAATTCCAAGTAAATTTTTTTCTTTGTCTTGTGTTTAGGAAGCCTATATGCCTCTTCTATATGTCTATCTTAGTCGTGGTGATCCGAGATCCCTATGGGATGCTTTCCTCTATCGAGGTTAGCAACATTCACCCGAGGCTCTGGCCTCATTGGGTGATCCTGATACATAGCAGGTGCAGAGGCGCATTTCTCCCACGCTATGTATTGCTTTTAAGGAATGTAGTGGTCTTCCTCGTACTCCCTTTTGTATGTGTGAAAGGGGCGGGCAGAATTGGCTTGCCCTATCTAGAGAGCCTTGTGCTCTGGATTTTGTCTAGTGTTTCTAATAGTAATAAGGGGTAAATAAGGGATGATGAAATCATGTGGCCCCTCCTTATGGACCCTATGTTTCTCTAATGCTTCATCACTAGGCCACTCGTAACGAGCATCTAAGGGAGCCCTCATGTCTATGTTGAGTGCCACGTGTATGTCCTCCTCTTGAAAGGATCTATGCTGAGTGGGGGTACCCCTCAAAGAGGTGCCTCTATAGTCCTATTCTATAATGGCATGATGTGGACTATCTTGTGTATCAGGCCTCAAATGCGGGATGACCAAGTCCTCAGGACTATATCGGAGGTGGCTTGTCCCCCTTTGTGCACTCTCTGCAACTCCTACCCATGATTAGGCTCGACTATGGGTGTACACCATGGTGATGTTTACCTAAATATGTGCACATTTTTAGCTCTTTTAGGATGTCTTATGCTACACTAAATAGAACGAAAACACACAATCAAAGCAATGATTATCTCATTTAAATATTAAAAGTGTGCCCTAAATCTGGTTTAGTGTGTTTTGATATTTGTTTTGAAAGCTTTTGTAAAGAACATTTAAATGCAATATGATGGCTCTTATGACTCCCAAAAATGGTCACCCCTTCAATATACCATTGCCAGGCCAATATACCAACCTCTCTATATACCCGCCCTTACGTGAGGGAAACTATTGATATGTGAGAGCATATGGTACATGGAACATAGGCAGGATGAAAAGGGAATCACTTTGTTTATGACACCTACCATAGAAGATTTATCCTCATGCACTGGGAACCACCCCAACTACACTTTGTCAGCTTTCATCAGGATTTACGTCTAGCAACAGTCATGATCAGGGTTATGTATACAATATCTCAAGCCAAGGTGGTGATGAAATCCACTATTGGTCTTGCTCAAGGGTTGGGGTTTTATGACATAATACTTGTTGTTTAAATCACAACGTGGTGTGTGGGGTTATTTTTAATTTGTATAAATGAATAAAACAAGCATTCAAACTCTCCTATGCAAGCAAATAACCAGAAAATAGAAAGCACAAAATGACAAAAGGTGTTTAAGACCCCTACCTCTTCTCTACCCAAATTGGATGTCTCTAAATTTTTGCCCTAAAATTGCATAAAGAGCTATTCATACCTGGTGAAATGGATAACAGAACTGTATTCATCATAGGGTGGGGCGAATGCCCATTCGTCCCTAGGTAAGATGAATTCCAACTCTGTATTCATCATAGACTAGAACGAACAACAGTCCAGCATTTGAAAACTTGGTACCTGCAAGCAAAAACAAGCAACTTTTGATCAAAAAGTTAATCTTAAAATCAAGGTATAGAGGTCCCACCATGATAACCACTGAAAGCACAAGGATACGGAAACAAAAAGGAAAATCCCGGATGCGATGTAAATGAACAAAAGATAATGCTAAACCCTATGAATTGAAAGTGCATGAAAAGAAAGGCACATAAATGAATCAAAACCAAATGGAAATCCAATATGGAAGACATCCCTTTTCATTAATAAGCTTAAAAACTTGATTACAATTCACCTCCTCCCTTTTTAGGGGCTAGGAGCATTAAATGTGTTTCTTGTCACATCAATGGCTGCTATTCCTTCTTTTGCGTGCTCACATGTAAAATGGGTGGACCAAAAATCACCACCACTTGCATTGATGAGTATTGAATCTTTTATGCTCCTCTAATGTCTAGATCCTACATTAAAAGAAATATAAGACAATCAATAGCACCTGTAGATAAAATAAAACATGCAATCCCCACGCCTTCAACTGGCACATGTAAAATATAAATAAAAAAATAAATGAAATAGATCCAAATGAATTGAAAACTTGATAGGGGTATAAAAAAATCACAAGGAAGACACTATAAATGGAACAGTCAGAAAATTCACCAAAGATTCGTATTCACTCTGGTGCGGGACGAATAGACCTGCAACAAAGTGTCAAAAAGCACAGTTCCAAATGTCACATTTGGGAAGCTCAAAATCACCTACAAAGTTGGTGTTAGCTAATTGGGGGTATTTTGGGAAGACCCAGAAGGTCATATTTTCCCAATTTGGCCTCTATCAGTGGGAATTTGATGATGCTACATGCATGTTAGTAAATACGGGAAATGATAAAAACATGATAAAAAATGTTCAAAATGATGTGAAATTTAAATGAAAACCTATCTAAGTAGTATATAATCAGATGCAAAAATAATAGAAAGGATATATACCACATATTTCTAATCACTCTGGGGCGGGGCGATTAGGACTACGACAGTTTAGGGGATGCCCGGGGGTAGGACGCCCATAGTTTGGGACTCTTTTTCGACACCAAACCATTTAGGATGGGTCCAAAGCCTCTTATGGGGTGTTTTCAATAAATTTTGTGGGATATTGTGGCCAAATGTTTGAGTTTGTGCTCTAGATTTGTGCTTCCAATAACCACCCTATGACCTCCCTTCCAAAAGAGATCAAGGATGTGAAAGGCACAAATAAAAAGGTGTGTGTGTGGATGTAAAATGATAGCACTTTTTTTCTCAAAATGCTCTTTCTTTGTTCTTCTTTTTAGGTGAGAAGACTCACCAATTTATAGACCTAGGGTCTCTCTATTTGAATGCGCATGCGAGGGTGCCACTTGAGTTACTTATCCTATTTTGAGAGAAAATATTATTCCTTGATTTAGAGTCTCCTTACATGAGGCCTCAAAAATCAAAGACATGCATGACTGAAGTCTCTCTTCTTGATTTGAATTCATTCCTCGCAATTGCATGGCATGAAGCTACAGTTAACTGGCGGACCTATCGAGGTTTGAATTTTTGCCAGTCAAACCTTCTATTCACTCCACCCTGGGGTGAATGCTGATAATCATCCCCAGGTGGGACGAATACCAGTTTGTAATCATCCCATGGTGGGATGAGTAAGGAGAAAAGTGCCAAAAATGTGTCAAATTGACCTCTGACCTTCCAAAATACTTTTGGGAGTGGTTAGGACCACTGTTTAACCTTTAGGGGCTGCCCTAGGGCCTATGTGTGTCAATGTGATCAGCATTTGTTGTCACATAATCGGATTGGTGTTGTTTTAGTGTCTACAAATCCCATTATTTGGCTTGATGTCAACCAACTTTAGGGCCTAGATATGAGCACTGAAGATAGAAGAAAAAGGCTCGACATGGTCCACCCCACCATGTTTCTCCTCTAGACAAGTGATAAAGTTGAAGTCTCCAGCCAAAATCCATGGGTACAGGGGAACCAAAATTCTCACAAAGAAAATGTGCTTCCACAAATTCACTTTACCATTGTAATCAAGAGGAACATACACATTTGTAAGTAGGATGATTTCACCAGATTCATTATCATGCCCGACCATTGAAATAGACCATCTGCTAGAAATCCAAGTAAGAGGGGATATCTTAACCATATCCCATAAAAATGTGATGCCACTAGCATATCCACATGCTCTAATACACTAGCATTGCCCCCTTATCCATAACTTGACAAAAATATTGAACATACTATCAATAGCCAATTTAGTCTCCTGAATAAACACCACATCTGGAGAATGCACACAAACCAAATCATGAACAAATTTTTATCTGGGGATGCTATGCAAACCTCTTACATTTCGTGAGAGGATAATAATTTTTGGTGGTTATAAAAATGGGAGTCCAATTTTCTCACCAAGCCTGACTCCACCAAAGTCTCCCCCATTAACTTAATTTTATCCTGGTCCTTCTTCCGACCCACCATCATATTCTTATCTAAAAAACTTTTTTAATTATTTTTTGCTGCAATCCCAACACCGTAGGAGTTTTATTGTCCAAGGATGACTGCATCAGTGCCTGAGCAGGAGAGGGCATAATTAAATATGTATCACTTTCCAAAATAGTTTTCCTTATAGGGCTAGACCCAACCATGTCCCCTATACTCAGATCCAAAGCCCTTTGTTCTTCATTTAAACTGCCTAGATCTTATTCCTTAAGTTCTCCCTTAAGAAGAGATATCTGATTTGGCCTTGTTATATTTGCATCAGGTAGTGACATTTCAGGTATCTCCATGCACTGATCAAGATCATATAATATTTCAAAGTGATTGAGTAGAGCATCTGGCTGGCTATCCTTAAGGTCTTTGTTCATCCTTCATCCTCTGTTTCGAGCTTTTACCAGAATAAAAACTTCCTTATCCCATTCCCCTTCATTTATCGGGGCTTTTCCTTTATCCAAACTTTGTCTAGACCGAGAGGGCCTAGGATTTGAAGCCACAGGAAAGAGAAACTTAGGGCATTTTCTTTGTAGGTGGCCATATTCACGGTAAATATGGTAAAAAAATGGAAGAGCTTCATAGTCATGTTTTTGAATGCATGTAGTTGATCCAAATTGCATTTCAATAGAATCTAGAATAGGATTATTTAAGTCAATTTTAACACAAATACGAGCAACAGAGATTACATTTTTATCCATTATCTATTGTGATGGTCCAAATGACTTCCCAAGTAGAAGGGCAATCTTATGCAAGATATCAGTTCTTGAGAATTCCAATGGGATCCATGGAAGATGCACCCATACTGGAACCCATGACGTCCGCTCTTATGATGGGTTGAAACCCACATGCCAGGGTTTAAGAAAGAGTCCCACTTGGTTATAGAAATAAGGACCCCCCTTCAAATGCTTTGTTACGATCTACAATACAAGAGAAAACCACCATAAAATAGTTGTTCGCACTCAGCATCACCTCCACATTGCCTTTGGGATTCCACGTCTTCCTGACCCAAGCCTCCATAAAGGGAAGAGAAATTTGGATGCCCAAAAATTTTCCAATAAGGGCATGTTTGGTTAGATACTCCACATCTTCTGCCATCGAGTCTGGTTGAACCACTAGAACTGGCCTGGCTTCACATCGTTCCAAACATCCATTGTTCTTTAACAAGCAATTCTTGACATGCATTGGAAAATCCTGTTTCTTCTAGTCATTTTTAGATGAAAAATATCACAAGCATGCACTCTCTGTGCTGAAACCGATGCCATCACGACATTCCTCCAATTTTTTAGACCTCCTTCGAAAGTTGCTGCCATCCCCGTAGAGTAGTTTTTCTTCATCAAACACTAGCAGAGTAGTTTTTACTCATCAAACCCTAGTGAGAACTTTGTGCCCTCTAAGATACCATTTTCATCATCACTTTTTAGAAATTGACTATGTTGACTTCCTTGTGATCTTGGATATTGTTTAACCTATGAGCATAACAATATTTGCTAATATGACTTATTTACTTTCATAGGATGGAGGTTTATGTCTTTACTCATTCTTGTAATGTTTTAAATGATATTTTGTTTGTTAGTTTTCTTTATAAAAGTAGACATCACCAGACTAGTCAAATATTTTAATACTAGTAGATCCAGTGTTTTGAATGTCTATTTTTATATTAAAAAGCAATGGATTGATTAGGTGTAAGAATAAATTAATATCATAATGAATTGATAATTATTTTAATATTATATGTAAATTATTTTATAAATAAAAACTATTTTCTATGGATGTTTTAAAGATAGTCTTAATTCTAGTAAGTAAATAAAAATATGATACAAACTAGAATACAACTTAATACATTGTAGCATATGCTAAAATATTCTAAAGAAAAAGAATTTTGGTATATTTTCATCTATACAAATTGAGTGTTTTGATACCAAATATTGGTATATTTGTTTATAGAGAAGAAACAATTTATGCATAAAAAACATAGAACAAAAAATATAAAATTCAAATTGCTCATGCAAAAGACACAAATTGTTTTTGCAATACATAAAATTTTATTTATTGATTTATTATCTTGCAATACAATATTCTTCAATACATCTTCATATTTTAATACTTGTTTCTTGATGTTGTTGCATCACTCTAAAAACCATAATGATGAAATTCATATGATCTAATCCAGCTATGCATAGGTTGGATGATCCACAAAAGTATGTATGGATGGATAAATCAATTGGTTGAGAATACACCAACATATAGAATAATTGCAAAGCTAATAATAACTTTTCCAAATAATTGCAAAGCTACTAATAACTTTTCCAAATTATTCTTTTTTATTTATATAATCTTTCATTTTTAGTTTTGCATACACTTTTCTATTTTCCAAGTATCTTTCTATCTTTATAATTTCTTTTCTTATTTTCCCAAACTCTTTATATGTGCTTTTTCACACAAAACATTGTATTTTCAACATTCTATTCCTTAATGTTTAATGTTCTAATTCACAATTTTCTAAAAAAACTCTTTCTCTAACTTGCTATAGCACATACACTTACATTGTTATGCCTTCATATTAACATATTTTTAACATCATGTTGGTGAATTTATTTTCTTTCTTTAACATGGGTTTGATCCCATGACTCAACTAGAAGTGTCCTTTATTGAACTACATGGATAATCAATCACTACAATTGCTAGGTGTAATAGAGTAGATCACTACTTATGAGGTTCTCTTTTTTTTTTTGCATCAAACCTTCATATTTCTTCTATCATGTGTAGGACCTTTATTTTATTGCAAATAATCTTTATGCAATATTTCTCATCACTTCCTTTCTTCTTTGGGTATACTCTTCTTGTTGTTATTTCTCTTTCAACACAACTTTTGCTTTTACTTTTCTTCTTCAATTTAATTACTTTGACTCTCATACCCTATTAAAGATATGAACCAACTAAGACATGACGAAATCCATATATAGAGGATGCTCTACTTATAAGATTTTGGTTCCTCCTTGAACCATCCTATGACAATACTCCAACATCCTCCCTAAGCCACTCTTGTGAGTGATTGAAACTCTTACCTTCAACACTAACTTTGAGCTTTAACATTGGCTCCCCAATTATAAAAATTCGAGTGCTCTAATACCAAATATTGGTTTGTAGAGAAGAAGAAAGTTATGTAGAACAAACATAGAATTAAAAATATATAACTCAAATTGCTCATGTAAAAGATAAATTAGTGTTGGAGCATAGAATTTTATTCAATGGTTCATTGTCTTGCAATACAACATTCTTGGGTACATCTTAATATTTTAAACCTTATTTCTTGATGTTGTTACATCACTCTTAAACCCATAATGATGAAATTTATATGATCTAATCCAAAAAAATAGGTTGAATGATCCACGGATACAGCAATATATAAAAATATTACAACAGTAATAATAACTTCTCCAAGTTATTCTTTTCCATTTATAAATTATTATTTTTACTTTTATAATTATTTTTTTATTCTTCAATTATCTTCTTATCTTTAAAATTACTTTTTGTATTCTTCCAAAAAAAAAATTGGCAATATTAAGAAAAAGAGGGTTTTGAAAGGAACCCCACAACCTTTTACAAATTACCCTGCCACAAAGGCATCCAGAAGAGAAAACCACAAAACGGAAAAGAGGCACACCAAAAACCATCAGGAAAAAAATGAAAACGATCAGTGAGAGAACCGAGAGAGTTCTACAACATTAAATCGATCTCATGGGCAAATTTACCAGATATTTGAACAACCTCCTCAACATAATCCAATGTCATTTTCACAGAACTCCACTCTGCATGCCAGCAATGATTATCCAAATACATATCCCAAAAGAAAGGATTAAAAACAACTTGAATACTCACCCTACTTCGATTCCAAAGGAACAACCACCACCACCCAAGAACCCTGAAAGAAGACACTTATTCTGCCAGCAATGATTATCCAAATACATATCCCAAAAGAAAGGATTAAAAACAACTTGAATACTCACCCTACTTCGATTCCAAAGGAACAACCACCACCACCCAAGAAACCTGAAAGAAGACACTTATTCTTCCAAACTTTTCGTATGTATTTTTTTTAATACGTTTTCAATTACCTTTCTATTTTTAAAATTGTTTTTCCTATTTTCTTATGGATGTTGACGACACGGCGCACGACAAACCGGCTGAGATATATTAGTGCACACCGCCAATTACTTTTTTTCGTTGATCTTGTAAAGGATAGCCTTTCAACTTCACTTCACCTCAATAACGCCGTTACCACCTCACCAACGGCCGGGTAAAACAAGGGAAACTTTGCACACGCATTCAGGATATTTTACCCGCTACGAAGCAATGGCCTCTAATTATAGGACACAAGTCACAGGATCGATTCCTTTGAAAGCCGAAGATATATGAAAATGCGCGCAGTGGTGGGCTTTTGGATGTTGACGAGGGATATATTAGTGCACGGTGCCGTTTATTTATTTATTTTTTTATATTGTAAAGGAATTTAATCAGCAAATCATAGTGATAGGGCAGGGTGTCTAAGTATTGTGTTTGTGAGGATATTTTAAGGGTGTGTAAGTATTGTGTTTGTGAGGATATTTTAAGGGTATATTGTTAATGGTTCTATGATTTCAATTTGAATAAATTAAAACAATATATTAAAAATATTCATTTTAAAATAGTAATAAAACAAATCATAATCGCATTAAAACAATATATTAAAAATATTCATTTTAAAATAGTAATAAAACAAATCATAATCGCTATGCGATTTGATTGGTGAGGTTCTTGAATATAAGATAATGGTCTTTGTTAAATAATATTTTTATTTTAAAATAATAATAAAACAAATCATAATCGCTATGCGATTTGATTGGTGAGGTTATTGAATATAAGATTATATTCTTTGTTAAATACTACAATAGATACATTTAAATGGGTGTAAGTGATTATATAAATAAACTTTATCATAAAAAATTTAAAAATATCTAAATTCAAATTAATTTTATTAAAAAATATATTTTTTAAGAGATGCAAACAATTCCCCAAAAAAGGGATATCCGTGTCTCAAACGTCCACGAGTCGTGCCTTTATAAACCTACGATTTGAAAATCTTTTAGCGCTCATAAAATACCATAAATTCATTTTTTTTGGGTCAAAATATTCATTCTTCAAAATGGGGGATAATTTTGGCACTTTTTCCCAACAATTTGATAGGCAAACGTCAGCAAAAGTTGTTTTTTTACGGTTAGCCTATTTCAATTGTACTAATTTTTATATTCTAAAAGTATAATATTTTAACTAGGTTATTTTAAAATATATTTTTTCAAATTAATATTTTTTAGTTGTTTTTTATTTTGACTTAAGTTAATGTAAATAATTTTTATCACACATGTTTAAGGTTGAGTATATTTTTAGTTATTTTTTTTTATAGGAGTGTTGGTTACAACCACACTATTTTTTAGTAATTGATAAGCACAAGGTTCAAACAATAGGAGTTGCATCCACCAAACCTATTTCACCTCGTTGTTTTATAGCCCGACGTAAAATGGACCACTAGGTGCTTGGGATTTGTATCGTTATCGTCAGTCTAGCATGCACTTAGAGGATTTAGATCAGACTACTACCTTTGCAACAAGCTTCCCCCAAGGTTTGAACTTGGGTCTCTTCTTAGTAAGTGCATAGCCAGACTAGCACTTACCAAACCACCTAACCTAGTCCTCGGGGATTATTTTTAGTTAGATTTTACTTACTAGTATTTTATAATTTTTATTTTTAAGTAATTTTTAATATTAAGGTATTTAAATAAAAAAATTGTATTTTGGTTTAAATCTCAAAGCTTCATAGTATCAGAGGGTGTGTCATGCCAATGTTGTTGACTATGTTAAAAAGTTTACTCGATGCAACTCGAGGTTATAGTGGTAGCAAGGAGCAAGATTCAAACCCATGAAGAGGTAAAATAAAATGTAATGAGTTACTAATTCTTCTAGTATACAAAAAAAATAGAATAAGCATATCGTTTATCTTTTCGTATAAATAGTTTTTTCATCCAAGATTTAACAAATGATGTAGTGTTAAATTCTCTATCAATCGATTTACTATAGCAATGCATGTGTAATAGGAACAACCTAATACAATGAATTAGAAAAATAAATACATCTAATTTTATTACCATCAAGAGATAGGATAAAAAAATATCTACCGTAATCCATGTTGTCCACCATCTAGGGGGATAGTCATAACAAGTGAGGTTGCCTTTTTCTAGAGTCCAATTAACCATCACATCCATAACTTTATTTTATTCTTTAGTGATGTGATTATATTACATATACAAGAAGCTTGTTTGTACCATCTCAATATTCTCTATAATTCTTCTCCAGTCAAGTTTTTTATTCTCCCGTAGATTCTTTAGATGGTTTATCATGACCTATGAGTCAAATTCTATTTGGAAATTCTTCTAGCCTATCTTAACTACCTCCTACAAACCTCTATGGATGCAATAATGTTGTAATAATTTCACAATAATAGATATGCACAACATTACAAAATATGAAGAGAAGAGTGGAAATGATTGATTTATTCCAAGGATCAACTTTGTATAAATAGCAGAGTTGATCATTGAGAGCTATTGGATTACAAAAACTCATCATAACTTATGAAGACACCATTGAGAGTTCTCCTGACACATGGAGGAGTGGAAATTCAAGTGTCTATTCGAGTGGAACTTAAGATAATATTATTTTATTCTAACAACACTCCTTAAGTTATACTAGGGGTGAATCATACAAATGAGTCCTGGAAACAAGGTCTATTGAGGTACTCATGTACAAATACTTCTCTTTGAAGAGATGGTAAAACCCAATGGGAAAAACCATCAATCAAAAGGAAGTTAGAGGCTTGTCTTTGTATGCTAAAGATTTTCCTCGATGATATGCCTCTGCTAAACGTAGGGATCCACCCACTGAGGCAGCTAATATCTACCTCCAGCTCCAATCGATGTTGTACCAAGTCCATAGCTTGCTTATGATACATAGCCAAATTCTTGTTGCACTGTTCCAGCTGCGTTCGTAGGAGATCCCTCTCCCATGCAGCATCGGTATCCCCATCCTGTCGATGGTATGCAACCCATGCATTCTCCTATTTTTCTAGCTGCGTTCGTAGGAGATCCCTCTCTCGTAGTGCATCCTTGAGCTCCTCATCTCGCCTCTACAACATCCCCTCCAATCATGCATTCTTAGCACATAACCCTACCTCCATGTCCTCCAAAACTATCTGAGGCATTAACATCTCTGGAATAGCAGCCTGCTCTGGCTCCCACTACTCCTGAACATCCTACATCTCCAGCTGATCTAAAACCCCAAAATCCATGCCCACATAATCAACTTCCATCATGTTCACATCATCCAGCGGAACCCCCAGCCCTCTCCTGCTACCTTTGCACCCTCCATGCCTGCTTCTACCACCTCTGCACCCCCTAGAGGATCCTCACCTTGCCATCATCACAAAGTCCAGCACTGGTCATACTCAACGATAACCCTGATGTCATCCACTTTTGGGGCATCAATCACTATATTTGAATCCTCGCCTAGTGACGCAATGACTGGCCAGACCAAAGTCCTCTTGTCCCCCTGGTGTCGATAGATCAAGGGCTCACCAAGCAACCCTTGGTGCACCCCAAATTGTTGTGTCTCCCACCCATACGAGATGAACTCATGCTCGGTCATGTGCCACCCAATCATCCACCTCCCCCTGCAAACCCACTGCAACCACTCTCTAGCCTTAGGCTAGGCTATACAGTATCGATAGGGGTGCTAGCAAACCTCCCCTAGAGAAAGTCAAGCGAAGGCATCAGCATAGTGCCCTACGGCACCTGCCCACCGTTGACTTTGTCCCTACTCCTTCGACCACTGTCATAGTGCCCCATAACCAATCTATCAGTCTACCATATCCTCCTGAGTCATCCATGGCAACCCCATCGGCCTCTCCACTGCTAGGTTCTCCTCTTGAAAGGATCTATGCTGAGTGGGGGTGTCCCTCAAAGAGGTGCCTCTATAATTATATTTTGTTATGGCATGATGTGGACTATCTTGGATGCCATGCCACCAAGGCGGGATGACTAAGTCCTCAGGACTATATCGGAGGTGACTTGTCCCCCTTTGCACACTTTCTACAGCACTTGCCTATGATTGGGCTTGGCTACGGGTGTACACCACGGTGATGTTTACCTAAAGATGTGTATGTTTTTATCTTCTTTTAGGATTTTTTTTTTTATGCTACACTTAAATAGAAAGGAAACACACAATCAACACAGTGGTTATCTCATTTAAATATTAAAAGTGTGCCCTAAAATCTGGTTTAGTGTGTTGTGATTTTTTTTGTTGTTTTGAAAGCTTGTGTAAAGAATGTTGAAATGCAGTATGATGGCTCTTGTGACTCCCAAAAATGGTCGCCCATTTGATATACCTTTTCCAAACTGATATACCAACCTCTCTATATATCTGCCCTTACATGAGGGAAACTATTGGTACGTGAGAGCAGATGGTACATGGAACATAGCGGTAGGAAAGGGGAATCACTCTGTTTATGACACCTACCATAGAAGACTTATCCTCATGCATTGGGAATCACCCACGCTACACTTTTTCAACTTTCGTTAGGATTTATATCTAGCAACAGTCATGATCGGGGTTATGTATGCAGTATATCAAGCCAAGGAGGTGATGAAATCCACCGTTGGTCTTGCTCAAGGGTTGGGGTTTTATGACCAACTCCTTGTCGTTTAACATACCATGTGGTGTGTGGGGGGTTATTTTTAAGTTGCATAAATGAAGGAAACAAGCATTCAAACTCTCCTATACAAGAAAATAACTAGAGAACCTAAAACAAAAAGCAAAAAATTGATAGAGGGTGTTTAAGACCCTTACCTCTTCTCTGCCCAAATCGGATGTCTCTGAATTTTTGCCTTAAAATTGCATAGAAGGCTATTCATCCTGGGGTGAGATGAATAATAGAACAGTATTCATTCCAAGATAGGACAAAGTCCTATTCGTCCCTGGGTAAGATGAATTCCAGCTCTATACTCGTCACAGACTGAAACGAACAACAGTCCAGTGTTTGAAATCTTGGTACCTGTAAGCAAAAACAAGCAACTTTGATTAGAAATTTAATCTTAAAATTAAGGTACAAAGGTCCCACCATGATCACCACTGAAAGCACGAGGATATAGAAACAAAAAGGAAAGTGCTAAATGTGATGCTTTTAAAACCAAACTTAATGCTAAAAGCCTATGTATTGAAAAATGCATAAAAAGAAAGGACATAGATGAATTGACACAAGATAAAAGCAATATAGAATACGGCCTTCTTTATTTATATGCTTTTAAATTTGTGTACAATACATCTCCTTCCTTTTTAGGGGATAGGAGCATCAAATATGTTTCTTATCACATCCATGGATAACAATCCTTCTTTCGCGTGTCCACATGTAAGATGGGTGGACCAAAATGTCACCACTACTTGTGTATATGATTTTTAACTCCTTCATTCTCCTCTAATTTCAAATACCTATGTTCAAGGAAACAAAAAATATCAGTAGCACCTGCAGATAGAATAAAACATGTATTTCCCAAGGCCTACTATTAGTGTATGTATGAAAATATTAAACAGATAACCAAATGATATCAGAATAATCTAAAAATTTGACATAAGCATGAATATGTTACCAGGAAGCCACTGCAAAAAGAACAATTGGGAAATTCCTTACAGATTTGTACTCGCTCTAGGGAGGGACGAATTAACCTAGAATAAATTTTCAGAAAGCACCCTCTTCAATGTCCCATTTCGAAAGCTCCAAATGACCTACAAAGTTGAGGTTAGATATTTGGGTGTGTTTGGGGATGACCCAAATGGAAATATTTCTCCAATTTGGCCTTGATCACCCATATTTTGATGATGCCATTTGCAGGTTAGTGAAGGTGGGAAATGATAAAAACCTGGTCAAAATTGCTCAGAATGAAATGAAATTTAAACTAAAGACTATTTGAATAACCTATAATAATATGGAAAAGAAAAATCAGAGAAATATGCCACAAATTTCTATTCATTCTGGGGTGGGACGTTTAGAACTGCGATAGTTTGGGGAGCGCTCGGGGGTAGGACGCCCACCATTTGGGACTCTGTTTTAGCACCAATCGACTTGGGATGGGTCCAAAACCTCTTATGGGGTTATTTAAGCAAATTTTGTGGAATATTATGGCCAAATGTTCGGGTTTGGGCTTCGGATTTGTGCTTCCAATAATCACCCACTAACCTCCCTTTTGAATGAGAGATTCAGGATGTGAAAGGCACAAATCGCAAGTAGGTATGTAAATTTGCAAAACTTCATTTCTCAAATGCTCCTTCTATCTATATATTTTGGGTGAGAAAACTCACCAATTTATAGACCTAGGGTCTCTCTGTTTGAATTGTGCATGCGACGGTGCCACTTGAGTTGTTTGTCCTATTTTGAGAGAAAAGATAATTCCCTAATTTAGAATATCCTTGCATGAGGTCTCTAAAATAAATACATGCATGACTAAAGTCTCTTCTTGATTTGAAGTTGTTCCTCACAATTGCATGGCCTACAGCTTCAGTTAACTGGCAGACTTGTCGAGGTTTGACTTTTTGCCAATCAAACTTTCTATTTGCCTCACCCTAGGGTGAACGTTGATATTCATCCCTAAATGGGATGAATGCTAGTTTGTATTCATCCCTGGGTGGGACGAGCAGAGAGCAAGGTGCCAAAAAGGTACCAAATTGACCTTTGACCTTCCAAACTACTTTTGGGAGTGGTTAGGACCACTATTTAACCTCTGGGGACTACCTTGGGGGCTGTGTGTGTCAATGTGATCAGCGCTTGTTGTCACATAATAGGATTGGTGCTATTTTGGTGTCTACATTAACAAAAAACATGTCACGTTATGTACTGGATTAAACAAAAAATGACAAGTCACTTACGTCAGGTACTCGCGTAGCACACTACGAGCTAATAATTTGTAATTTTTCCTAGTTTTAAGACTAATATCAAACACATGTCACTTTATCTATTGGATCTACGGTATATCACTCAAATTTTGGATTTAGAGTATACCACTCACCACAGCTAGTTATTTGTAATTTTTTGCACTACTTTTCGTTGTTTTAAGAACTTTATTCTTAATTTTGTTATAATATTTATAAATTTTCATTATTTTATTTTTATGGATACGTTTTGAATTTAGAAAGCCACTAACATTCTATGGAGAACTGAAAAACCTTAGGATTGAAATTGTTGACTTCAAATTGATAAACACTTAAGGGAAAACCAACAATCTACTACCTCCACCTATAATTTTTTAATGTATTGTAGCTAACCTTCAATACAACATTTCACTGATGTATTTTGAGGGTAGTGTTTCTCAAATCTCTTCTCCATATAAGTGCAATGTTCCTCCTTTCAAATTTAAGGTTTTACAAAAATCTTCTCCTTTAATATTCCCTAAAAATATCCTCCTTATGTAGTGATTTTTGAATGTCTCCTTTTGTATACAAAATTCCCTTTTGATGTTGCACTTACTCCAAGTTTCACCAAACTTGTTGCTTCTCCTAGCCATATTTTACTAGATGTGTCTCTTTAACTTATCTTTAGTTATTTATAGTAGATTAATTTTCACTCTACCTCACTTCTTCACATTATCTCCTCACCACAACTCAATAATCCCTTATAATAGTATAATCATCTTTCCACTTCTCCTATTCAGTGTAACTCAATAGTCTTTTTCATTCTATCTTCCTCTTGAAATCTTGCAATCATCCTTTATTGTAGCTATCTCACTCAACATGGCTGCTTCTAAGCACACTCATGGTGGCTCTGATACCACTGTTAGCAAATTATCATCTCAATATAATTTCACAAAAATTAACTATATTTCTAAACATAACTTCATACAATATATCACTCAAATAATGCACAACAAACTCATTGAAAACTTTCTTGAAAATACATCTATTATAAGCAATACATAAATGTAATGCTTATTTGATACATATTACATAGCTTTATATTCAATATATACATACATAAGACTTCATATTACATGAGTTTTAACCTTTTCTCTCCTCAAACTCATGAGATATCCAAGGGTTAATATTTTCCTCTCACATATTATATAAAGATAAAGTTTTTTATAATTGCTCATAACTCTCTAATTTTAACCTTGATACTTCATTCATATAAATCCACACTTATTTACATGACACATACTCACACTTATAGGTACTATAAACATAAATATAAAACACATCCTAATATAAACATTTAAATTTTTTTAAATTAATGTGATACCTCCAACAAGTCTACTATTTATATTAAATTTTAAAGTTACTTTAGCAGCATCTATAATATCAATATTACATGATATTGATATTACATGAGTTAAGTGCTTCAATAAACAAAATATTATTATAAATTTTATGTAAAATTTATAAATTATTAGCTTGTAGTTGTATACACTATCCAATACGTAAAGTAACATGGTGTTTCTCTTGTTAATAACCTTAAAACTATGGGTGGAGGTAGTAGATCGATTGGTTTTCTGCCAAGTGTTTATCAACTTGAGATTGGAAATTTCAATCTCGAGCCCTTCCTAGTCCTCCTATTTATTGAGGTAGGAAATATGATTATAGTGGTAGCTTTCCAAATTAAAAATGTATATTTTATAATAAAATAATGGATATTTATATATATGAAAATAAAAATAAAAACTTAAAACCACGAAAAGTAGTGCATAAAATTACAAATAAATAGCCATGAGTGCTATACTCTAAATCCAATAGATAAAATGATGTGCATTTGTTATTAGCCTTACAAACCTAAAAAATTATAAATTATCATTAGCTTGTAGTGGGCTACCATAATCTAGTACATAACTTACGTGACCTATCATTTTTTTATAAATCAAGTACATAACATAAGGTGTCATTTTTTATTAGTCTTAATACCATGAAAAGTAGTCACGCTCAACCGTCTAAACCATGCAGAAAAATAATAGAGAGACTTATAAAAAGCTATACTACGTTTCAAAAATTATTCAGAGCATATGTACATGATTGTAGTATTGAGTGCAAATTCAGACTTTGCTCAAACAGTTGGAGGATAGGTACATGTAGGAAATTAATAAATCAATGAGGAAAATTCCAGAGTCATTTTCTTCCATTGCTCAGCTAGATAGGAAATCTTGGTTCTTGATAAAATATGATACCAAAATACCTCCCTCTCCATTACCTACTTAGGTGTTCCTCTTAAAACAAGGAGATAAATGGAGGATTAGGCCTAGCTAGTGGATAGAATAAAAAGAAAAATAGAAAAATTGTACTAATTGATGGATATCATAAGGGGGAAGAATAAAATTGGTTAAATTAGTTGTTCAATATACACCTATTTATGTCTCTAGAGTTTTTGATATTCCTAATGTAGTGTTAAGAGAGTTGGATCAAATAATCCATTGATTCCTCTAAGAGAGTTTTTGACATTCCTAATACAGTGTTGAGAGAGTTGGATCAAATAAATAATTGACTCCTTTGAAGAGGCACTAAGGAAAGGAAATGGACATTGGTGGGGTGGGAAAATTTATGCCTTAACAAATATGAAGAGGGATAAGGATTCAAAATCAATGGTCAAGAACAACAAGGTGCTAGAATCTATGTTGTATTAGAGGATTTTGAAAAATCCAAATGCACTATGGACCTAAAATCTAAGAGCTAAATATGGAAAATTATATTATAGATATTATTTACGACCAACTTTGTAGTAGAGTATACCCTATTTTAGTGGTTTTTGAGGACATGAGAGAAGTTGATAAAGAAGTATATCATTTGGATAATTCAAAATGGTCAACATATAAACTTTTGGCTAGACTCTTGGGATGGTCACCAATATTTGGTGGTTCAATTTCTAGATTGGAGACCTTTCATGGATTGGCTACATAAAGAAAACTAAATTAAGGTAGAAACATACTATAGGTACCAAACCAAAAATTTAGAAGTTGGAAGAAACTAGGTTGCCATAACCGAATGACCAATTCAAATCCTAGAGAGGTAGAATATGGATATCCAATAAACTCTACAAATGAGATGACTTTCATAGTCTCAAGTAAAGGATTTTATTATATGAGATAACATGAGTTAAGGGGGTATACAATAGCACATGGATATACAATTCTATGTCAAAGTAATCCTAACCTACTTCAAGACTTATTCAAACAAATATGGGCATACAAGATATGGCTTAATATGAGATTCTTCACTTGGTTGCTTCTACATAAATGGTAGTAACAAGGGAATAAGTTGTAAAAAATGGCTAACACAGTATTTCAGGTGTGAGGTGTATGAGAAAGACTTAAAACACTCAATTTTTTTATTGAGTGTCTTGTAGCCTCATAGCTACATAAGATTATGGATACCTTACTTGGTATTAATTGGTTTGTCTTTACCACCCTAGAGTATATGTGGAGGGAATAGACTAAACTAGATGGAGGAGACCAGTATATTAGGAAGATAGTATGGGTATGAACTACTCTCTTACTATGGAACATATGGAAGAAAAGGAATGGAAGAAAAGGAACAACTACATCTTCAAACAAGATTCTATGGACATCCACTATATTTGGTAAAATATCACAACCAAAATTGCACAGATAATACAACATATGATGAAGTATCCTCAAGAATCCCACCAATAATGAAAATAGTTCATAACCAGAATGGAAATTATTCTTAAGGCTGATAATAAAAAAATGGTAATCATAAGGTACTGAAAGTAGTTAGAAAGAGAAATTAGAAGCCTCCCATAGAGAATTGGGATAAGAAGATAATCAAATGGGACCTTAGTTTTCACCTTTGTAGAGAATCTTGGTATTCTTTCCAACAACCTAGTAGAGCATTATGGCATCCTTATAGGAATTTAGGAGGTAGTTATAGGCTAGAAGAAATTCCAAATAGAATTTGACTCATAGGTCATGATCAACCATCTAAAGAATCCAAGGGAAAATAAAAAACTTTATAGGAGAAGAATTATAAAGAAGATTTAGATGGTAGAGACAAGCTTCTTGTCTATGGAATATGAAAACATCACTAAATAACGAAATAAAGTTATGGATGTGATGGTCAACTGGACTCTAGACAAAGGCAACCTCACTTATTATGACTATCCCCCTAGATGGTGAGCAACATGGATTACAGTAGATATTTTTTCTATCCTATCTCTTGATGGTAATGATATTAGATGTATTTAGTTTTCTAATTCATTGTATTAAGTTATTCCTATTACACATGGGTTGCTATAGAAAATCAATTGATAGAGAATTTAACAATACATCATTTTTTAAATCTTGGATGAAAAACCTATTTATACAAAAAGACAAACGATATACCTATTCTATTTTTTTGTGTATACTAGAAGAATTAGTAACTTATTACATTTTAAATCACCTCTTCGTGGATTTGAATCCTACTCCTTGCTACCACTATAACCTCTAGTTGCATTGGGTAAATTTTTTAACATGGTCAACAACACTGACATGACACCCTATGATACTATGAAGCCCTAAAATTTAAACCAAAATACACCTTTTCTATTTAAATATCTTAATATTAAAAAAATTACTAAAAAAATAAAAATTATGAAATACTAGTAAGTAAAATCTAACTAAAAATAACCGTCAAGGACTAGGTGGATTGGTAAGTGCTACTCTAGCTGGGCACTCACTATGAAGAGACCCAAGTTCAAACCTTGGGTAAAGCTTGTTGCAAAGGTAGTATTCTGGTTTGAATCCTCTGAGTATACGCCAGACTAACAACAATGGTACAAATCTCGAGCATCTGATGGTCCATTTTATGTTGGGTTATAAAACAACAATGTGGAATAGGTTTGGTGGATGCATCCCCTATTGTTTTTATGTTGGGTTATAAAACAACAAGGTGAAATAGGTTTGGTGGATGCAGCCCCTATTGTTTAAACTCTGCGCTTGTCAACTACTAAAAATAATGTGGTTGTAACCAACTCCCCTATTAACTAAAAATATACCCAACCTTAAACATATGTAACAAAAATTATTTACATTAACTTCAACCCAAAAAAAACTGAAAAATATTAATATGAAAAATATATTTTAAAATAACCTAGTTAAAATATTCCTCTTAGAATATTAAGATTAGTACAATTTAAATAGTCTAAAACAAACCACTTTTTCTGACGTTCGCCTATCAAATTGTTGGGAAAAAGTTCCAAAATTATCCCCCATCTTGAAGAATGAATATTTTGACCCCCAAAAAAATGAATTTATGGTATTTTAAGAGCGCTAAAATATTTTCAAATTGTAGGTTTATAGAGGAATGACTCGTGGACGTTTGAGACACGGATATCTTTGTTTCGGGAATTATTTGCATCTCTTACAATATAAATTATTTTTATTTAATATTTAGAATGCTTATTTATACAGCCACAATATGTTTTTTTGAATTTAGATATTTTTAAATTATTTTTATTTATTTTTCAATACAAATTATTTATACAACTTTTTACATCCATTTAGATATAGTTTGAACTTAAATCTTTTTAAATCCAAAATTTTATTGTATTATTTAATAAAGACTATTATCTTATATTCAATAACATCACCAATCAAATCGTATAGGGATTATGATTTGTTTTTTTTTTT
Source organism: Wollemia nobilis (assembly GCA_028583015.1). Lineage (NCBI taxonomy): Eukaryota > Viridiplantae > Streptophyta > Pinopsida > Araucariales > Araucariaceae > Wollemia > Wollemia nobilis. The sequence continues at coordinate 196,502 of JAQPPZ010010125.1, read as the reverse complement.
TTTTAAATGAAATTTTTTAATGTATTGTTGTAAACATATGTCTCCACTTTTTAATTCATATAATTTAAATTGAAATCATCAAAAACATTAAAAATATACCATTAAAATATCTTCACCAACACAAAAAAAAATATACTATTAAAATATCTTCACAAACACAATACTTATGCATCCTGCCCTATCACTATCACTTGCTGATTAAATTCCTTTACAAGATCAACGAAGAAAACAAACGGCGCCGTGCACTAATATATCTCAGCTGACAAGTCGTGCGCCGGTTCTCCGCCTCGTCAACATCCATAAGCCCACCAGTGCGCGCATTTTCATTTATCTTCGGCTTTTGAAGGAATCGATCCTCTGACTTGTGTCCTATAATGAGAGGCCATTGTTTCGTAGCGTGTAATATATCCTGCATGCGTGTGTATATCCTGAATGCGTGTGCAAAGTTTCCCTTGTTTTACCCGGGCGTTGCTGAGGTGGTTACGGCGTTATTGAGGTGAAGTGAAGTTGAAAGGCGAGGCGGGGTTCCGCCTTTGGGAATGCAGACGCGCGATTTTGATCATATGGTAGGGACACCAGCAACCGCGTTGGGACGTTTGCATGGCCTTTGCATCATATAAATTTTATAGATCATATACGGTTATATGAGACGAGGATTTACAAGCAACCGGGTTGCTTTTTGAGTGGGTGGGTGGGATTAACACATCTCAAAGTTATATAACGGCATGTATGTGGAGGAAGGATTTGGACCTGGGACCTCCCTTTTTCCTAAAAATTTTACACAAACCACTTCCTCCAACTCCCCACATCACCAAACAAAATAATAATAATAATAATAATAATAATAATAATAATAATAATAATAATTATTATTATTATTATTATTATTATTATTCCTAAATTTTAATTATTTATATAAATAAAAAATTTATTTAAAATTTTAAAACTTTATTATTAAATTCATTTAAATTATACAATTTTATTAAACAATAGTCACACCTACTAAACGACATTTGTTACATTAATATTTGGATAGCATAAAAGTTGCTATTCATACTCAATCTTTTCAATTTAGGATTTAGGATTAAGCCCTATAATTTGACGGGTCAGGAAAAGTAATACTTAATATCAAAAAGGATATACTAGCAAATAAGGAAAGCAATTAAAAAATATATAATATTGAAAAAATAATGTTTAAATTAATAAATAAATACTTTTAAAAAATAAGAAAAGTAATTTTAAAAATAAAAAGATAATTGAAAATTTATAAAAAAAACAAATACAATAAGAAAAGTAATTTTAAAGATAAGAAGATAATGGAAGAATAATTTTTTTTTTTATAAAAGTAAAAATAATAATTTATAAATGGAAAAAAATAATTTGGAAAAGTAGTTATTAGTGTTGTAATATTTTTATATATTGGTGTATTTATGGATCATTTAACCTATGCATAGCTAGATTAGACCATATAAATTTTATCATTATGGTTGTAAGAGTGATGCAACAACATCAAGAAATAAGGTTTAAAATATTAAGATGTATCGAAGAATGTTGTATTGCAAGGCAATGAATCAATGAATAAAATTGTGTGTTGCAACACCAATTTATATTTTACATGAGCAATTTGAGTTTTATCTTTTTATTCTATGTTTGTTCTACATAAAATTTTTCTCTCTATAAACCAACATTTGGTATTAGAGCACTTAATTTTTACAATTGGGGAGCCAATGTTAAAGCTCAAAGTTGGTGTTGAAGCTAAGAGTTTCAATCACTCACAAGAGTGGATTAGGGGGGATGTTGGAGTAATGAATATACGTAATCCTACATCTCAATCATAGGATGGTTCAAGGAGGATAAAAAATCTTATAGGTAAATCATCTTCAATAGATGAAGGTTGTCAAGTCTTAGTTGATGCATACCTTTAATAGGGTGTGAGAGACAAAGTAATTAAATTAAAGAAGATAAGTAGAAGCAAAAGTTGTGTTCAAAGAGAAAGAGCAATGAGAAGAGTATCCCCAAAGAAGAAATGGAGTGATGAGAACTATTGCATAAAGATTATTTGTAATAGAAGAAAGGTCCCACACATGAGAGAAGAAAGATGAACGTTTGACGCAAAAATGACAAAGAGAACCTCATAAGTAGTGATCTACTCTATTATACCTAGCATTTTTAGTGATTTATTATCCATGTAGTTCAATAAAGGACACTTCTAGTTGAGTCATGGGATCAAACCCATGTTAAAGAAAGTAAACAATTTACCAACACGATACTAAAAAATATGTGAATTTGAATGCATAACAATGTAATTTTGTGTGTCCTAGCAAGTTGGAGAGAGAGTTTTTTAGAAAATTGAGAATTATAACATTAAACATTAAGGGAAAGAATGTTGAAAAATGTAATTTTTGTGTGAAAAAAAGCACATATAAAGAGTTTGGGAAAATAAAAAAAGCAATTCTAAAGATAGAAAGATGCTTGAAAAATAGGAAAGTGTATGCAAAAGTAAAAATGAAAGATTCTATAAATTAAAAAAAAAAAAATTGGAAAAGTTATTATTAGCTTTGTAATTATTCTATATGTTGGTGTATTCTCCACCAATTGATTTATCCATCCATCCATACTTCGATGGATCATCCAACCTATGCATAGTTGGATTAGATCATATGAATTTCATCATTATGGTTTTTAGAGTGATGCAACAACATAAATAAACAAAGATTAAAATATGAAGATGTATTGAAGAATATTGTATTGCAAGATAATAAATCAATAAATAAAATTTTATGTATTGCAACAACAATTTGTGTCTTTTGCATGAGCAATTTGAATTTTAGATTTTTTATTCTATGTTTTTTATGCATAACTTATTTCTTAGCTATAAAATAAATATACCAATATTTGGTATCAAAACACTCAATTTATATAGATGAACATACCAAAATTCTATTGTCTTTATCATATTTTAGCATATGCTACAATGTATTAAGTTGTATTCTAGTTTGTATCATATTTTTATTAACTTACTAGAATTAAGCTTACCTATAAACATCCATAGAAAATAGTTTTTTTTTTTATAAAATAATTTACATATAGTATTATATTTATTCATTATGATATTAATTTATTCTTACACCTAACCAATACATTGCTTGTTAATATAAAAATAAACATTCACAACATTGGATCTACTAGTATTAAAATATTTGACTAGTCTTGTGACATCTACTTTTATAAAGAAAACTAACAAGCAAAATATTATTGAAAACATTACAAGAATGAATAAATCCATAAACCTCCATCCTATGGAAGTAAATGAGTCATGTTAGAAAATATGGTTATGCTCATAGGTTAAAAAATATCAATTATCAAAATAAAATAAATAATCAACAATGCAAATAAAACATATTGAAATCTTTATTGAAAACACATTTCCTATAAGCAAAGCATAAATGCAAATATTTTTTATACATATTACAAATATTTATCTTCAATATATACATACACGAGACTTTTCATATTACAAGACTCTTGACCTTTGCTCTCCTCAAACTCACAAGAGATTCAACTCTTGATATTTCCCTCTTATATAATAAATTTCATATTTTACATAAATATAAAGTATCTCATGATTGCTCATAACTCCCTACTTCTGAACACTTCACTCACATAACTCACACTTACTAACAAGAAACATCACACACATAACTCCACACTTATTTGCATAACATATACTCACACTTAATAACTTGACACATACTATAGACACAAATATCAAACACACACTAATATAAATATTTACAAGGTATCAAATAATGTAATATCTCCAACACCCCCCTATTACATTATTTGGTTGTCTTTAATATTTAATTATTATCTTGGTTTTCCTACTCTAGCTTTGGTATTGCTTCAAGTTCTGGCACAATATCTCTTCCATTGAGTTATTACCTATATATATATATATATATATATATATATATATATATATATATATATTTTTTTCTGCATATCTTGGATACAAATACAAATCTATGCTTGTTAGACTTATTCTCTTATTATAACATTTTAATATTTTCATAATTCTATTTCATTTTGTTTTATTTATCCATCCATAATGTACTTTAATTTTATTTTCTTGACAAGTATTTAATTTATTTTTCATAACTCTTGCAATTATAGAGTATCCTTCATTTTGGTTCATGTCTTCTATTATTATTTTCCTCATTCCTTTTTCAAAAACCCTTGATTTGTTATCATTACTATTAGCGCCAATGTTAACAAAGATTTCTAAATTGCTTGTATTATCATCTTTAATTATTTCTCAATTTGGTCCATACCTTTATTTTTTATATTGTCTATAATTCTTCCCATAAGGGCTTTATGAATTATTTTATTTTCTCTCTCATTGATGTTTTCTATTTCTTGTACTTCTTGCACCAATTTTCTTTTTAGATGTTGTTGTATTGATGGGTATCAAGATTGGTATTATCTGGTATCTTTGGAAAGGTCTATTTATTTGTTTATTTTTATTTAGAGAATTGTATCTATAATAACTTGTGGTATGACCTTCCTTATTACATATTATTGTGACGTCCTTCACAACGACCCCAAAATTAGGGACCCACTTGAAATTTAAATTTTTTTGTCTTCACTTTTCGCTTTCTTCATCTAGTGTCTAGAAGTTGATCTTCAGGTTTTTTGTCTTATAATGGTTTCAATGTTAAATTATGTATTACAATCCAAGGGTTCCTTTTTTGTTCCTGTATGGTCATGTTCGTATGTATTGTTTAGTTATGTCTTGTTTTAAATTAATTAAATTATAAAATTTTATAACTTTATAAGTTAATTATAATTAAGAAGATTTAATTTTTTATATTCTAATTAATATTTGTTTTATGGGCAGGATTATTAAATTTTAATATTTGAAAAGACTTTATTGATATTAGGGTTTCAAGAATTTATTTTTAAAACTGAAAGCAAATTAATCAAGAGGAATGAATTTCTCAAGTTATAAAAGGAGAATTAGAAACCAAAGAGAGGGTCGAAAAGGTTGGAGAAAAATATGAAATATTAAAAGGAGCCAAATAGAAGACCAAGTTACAGAGAAAGCTACATTTGCACACAAATACAGAGGCTTTGTTGGATTCATTGTAAGATCTAATATTTTATATCAAATTCAATTTTTATTGAAAGCAAGCACTATTGTGGTGTTTTTAACTTATAAGTTGATTGATATAATTTTTTTAATTAAAATTTTCATAGAAGATAGCACCAAATTTATGGTAATATTGTGTAAAATCTAGTCTGTTTGAGTTTGCTTTTCAAAGTTGTGTTTTTCTATGTTATAGCAAGCTTGTCCAAACATTTTATTCAAATTTATTTCTTTACCCTAAGACCTTTTTTAATTTATTTGAGACAAGAATATTTAATATAAAACCTAGTTTATTTTATAAAAGATTTAAATTTCATAAATAGGTTAAAGTTTAAATTTGTCACTCAAATATTTAGTTCTATAAATTTCATTGAATTTATTTTATTAAAACCTTAAGTTGAATTTCAAAGATTCAGATTTATAGAAAGGGTTGTAAAATTTATTTAGGTCAAATACTTAAGTTAATAAATATTTGACAAATAAATTTCAAATATAGAGAAGGATTATATGGATTATTGATTTTAATATCATAAAATTTTAGAATCCATAATTTGAGATTTATTTATGTTTCTGGAAGTTTGATTTATTAAAATTTTCAATCTCAAATAATAAAGTCCAATGTACTATTGAAAGGATTAAATTTATTCATTTCAAATATTTGAATTAATAAATATTTGGTTTAAAAGGTTATATGAATTCTATTTTTTATATTATAAAGTACAACACTTTATGATTAGAATTCATGCACATTAATTATTCATACTATACGAAAAGAAGCAAGGATTATAAAGCTTAGAATATTCTAAAGGCCCAAACATAGTGATTATAAAGTGTTTCACATTATATAATTAGGGTTTTTATTTTATTCATAATTTATTGGATTTTATTCTAAGCTTCATTCATGAAATAAATGCAAGTTTTGAATTGAAATGCTTTAAAACTTTCATGCAAGTTTAATATAAGTTAAAAGCATTTTTAATCAAAGTTCATATTTTAAAATAGATTTGCATTCTCAAATATTAGCTTTAAAAGGTAAGTTTATTCATTTTGAGAAAGTAAATTATATTGATGAAAATGCAAGTAAAGATTTCAAGATCAAAATATTTATTATACTAGGCCCCTTGTTAATAGTTGATTGTTAATCCCTGAGATGTTCTATGCACTTAATTGACATAAATTCATAACATTTTACATAAAAAAACCTTGGAGAAACATATTTTCTTTGCAAGAGAGGATTATGATCCTAATTTTTGGGTGATATTTGTAATCAGACAAAATTACACCTCAACAAATTGGCGCTAGAGGGAGGGCCTGAAAGGTAAATGTTCTATTTCCATTCATACTCATTCAAATCATAGTTAAAAAAATTGCAAATTAAAGGATGTTATTTAATGCCAAGGTTTAATTGATGCATATATTTTGATTAATTATTAGTCATTTTATGCTTATTTGCAAAATATATTTCTTTGACTAATAATATTGGCATTAAAATTGTATCCTTTAAAGTTCACTAATGGCATCACCTACTTAAGTAAATGAAATAATGACTTCTTGGATAGGTGTTTATTACAACAGTTTAAACATGCCTATTCATCAAATTCTTGAAGGTGTAGAAGTTTGTTTACCCTGATTTAGGCATGATGTGGATCAAGCCAAGGACCATGTTCAAAGATAGAAGAGTGCGCTAAGTCATTTGCAGCTAATGCAGAGAGATGTTCTTTGCAGATTATTTTCATACCCATTGGATGAGGTTGCACTTAAGTGGTACATATAATTACGTGTAAGGTATGCTACTTCTTGGGTTAAACTAGAGAAAGCATTTCTCAAACATTTTGGAAGGTTGGATGATTCAGTTGTGATGTTAAATCAATTTGTTTCTATTCAAAAAATATTTAATGAACCCATGAGATCATTTAATGATAAATTCCATAGGTTGTATACCGAGGTGGGAACACATTATATCATTTCAAAAGAAAGAGCTACTCAAATATACATGGGAGCCTTAGATCATGTTACTGCTATGTTTTTGAAAAGTATTAAAATTACATCATTGCCTATAGCTTACAATGAGGCAGTAAAATTTGAACGACAATTGATCACTCAAGGTGTTAATATGGAGCAACTATACATACTTATACCTAAAACTCATAATCAAAAATCACAAATGAGTCAGGTTGAGGTGCAGGTTTCAGAGTCAATACCCATCAATGAACATTGTGATGATCAAGTTGATCAAAATGTAGAAACTGACTTAGAGCCATTATTCACAAAGGAATATTGGGTGGATTTTATGAAACAAAATGCAGAAATTGATTCAATGAAGAAACCCTTGTATTATCAAAAGAAGAACCTCAAGAAGATGAATTATTTGAAATCGAGGAGGAGGAATCTGAGAAAGATGATTTTTTTGAAATTAAAGAAAATAAATTTGAAAATGAATCTGAATAATATATAGAAGAAATGATAGATTTTCCTCATTTGTTTCAGGAGGATAATGAGTGTGATATTCAAATAGGTAAAGTTAAATAATTGAATGATCATAGATGTGATTTCATTGAAGATTGCAAGGGATTACAAAATATAATACCTCGACGATGATTGTTCAAATGAATGATCCTAAAATCTTATTGCTTGAGGAAGATGAATTCTTTATTGAAGAATGTGAATCTGAAAATGAATTCAAAGATGGTATGTTAGAAAATATGGAATTTCACCAAGTGCTTCAAAAAGATAATGATTTTGTTATTTCAGGTCATGAAGAAGAATTATTCACTTTATTCACAATTTCAAAAGAAGTTCTTATCTCATATGGTGTGCAGGAAATTGAAATCCTTTTGTCACTTAAGGAACCTACAATGCTCATACAACAAGAAATCAATAGGTCTTCATCTCAAGTGATTTATATAGTTGAAAATGAAATTATAGAGCTATCCGAAGTTTGCACAAAATATATGGTTGAACCTCACCCTTTAACTATAGAAGATAATTTTTGTAATGGTTGGGAAAGATATGATGAATGTTTTTATTTTATGCTTATTGATAAGAATTTTTCTTCATCTGAAATGCAAGATTCTAAAATTGATATCTTACATGAATAGTTTACAACTCCTGTACATTCAAAGAATCACATGTTTTCTAAAGCCACAATAAAATCTCATACCTTAGCTTTAGAAGATAATTATTATAATGGATGGGATATGTATGGTAAATCATTGTTTTCTCATACTTCCACTGATAAAATTTTTGTTTCACTTGATATGCAGGATGTTGAAACTTCTATTTCAAAAGAATATTTCACAATTCCTACTCAATCATAAAATGACATGTCAATTGTAGAAATAGAAAAGGTTCCAAAATTGAATCACTTTGAAGATGAATTTATTGAACACTTTGAAAATGTTTCTTATGATTCATTTGTTAATAATGAGGATGATGTAAAGTCATCTCTTTTACCTGTGACTAATAAAAATTTGAGTACCAATTTACATGGATGGTCTGGATTTAATGTTGGTGATGATCTAAAGGAAAATATTGATCTATCTAAAGTAACTTAGGTGGTTGATCAGCCAAATTTGTGGTTCAAAAAATATGGGTATATGTTTAATTGGGTGCCTAATGTTGTTGTTTTTGAAAAATAGGTCATGGATGAAGATACATGGATACAAGATAATGATGAAGCCTTTGAAGGAAAATAAAAGACTATAAGGGCTCATCAAGTAGTGGTAAATGAAAGCGCACAAAAGGTAGATTCTTATCCTTTGTATTCAAACATTCAAGAAATTAGGTAAATTTTTGCATAACCAATTATTGGCTTCTACTGTTGTTTATGATGAGATGTCATTAGATGTCGATGAAGCAATAGAAGAAATTCTCATTTCAACACCAATAGGATTGCAATGTTAAATGAAAAAGAGGATATGCTTGAATCATTGAACCAAGTTCATCAACAACTAATAATTCAACCTACGATACAAAATTATAATGATTCTTATTTTACAAATATCCTATATTCTTGTAAATTATTACATGAATATGATTGGTCTAAAAACATAGTTGATGATGTTGCTTTAAAATTTTCAGAAGTTTCTTCTTATTTGAAATAAATCCTATATGCTTGTGAAAATGATAATTTAGGTCAAAGTGATGAATCAAGGTTTGAAATTCCCATCTTGTTGAATAAGTATAAGATCATGGAAGATCATGTATTTACTTGTAAGGTTAATGAATCAAATCTTAAACATGGAATTGCTTATAAGTTTGAATCAAATCAGTGGGGTGTGAAAGGCAAAATGAAGGTTGCATTGTTTGACTTAATCTTGTTTTGGTCGGATCTATGTAAATATTGGAATGCAAATCATGATATATGTCTTTTAAGGTGTGCCTATCATGTTTGGGATCCAAGGAAATGATGGTAAAAATTTTACAGTGTCTTGTACATAATGTATATTTTTGTAAATAGTCTTTTGGATTTTGTTTTCTTATTTTTGTGTTTTGTATAGTTTGTTGTTTTGTGAGTTTGTTAGTTAGTTATTTTGTTGATGTGTTAATTCATGATGTTGTTGATGTTTTGTTGTTAATTTTTTTCACATTCTATTATGTTTTGTTGAGTACAACGATAAATTGACTTTGCTAGTTTTGGAGCTTCATGATTTTGTCGTGTGATTCAAGTTGATATAATTTTGAAGTGGATTTTTCAAAAGTAAGGTAGTTATGATTGAGACGATGGTCACTTTTTGGTTATGTTTATGTTTGATCTTGGATTGTATAGGATGAAATTACCTGTTTTGAAAACTTGTGAAACCTGGAGAATAAGAAAAATGAGATGTTAGTTTATGTCCTCATGAATGTTAACTAAGATAAGACAAATATGAAAAATTGGAATTATATTACAAAAAATCCACTAGTATCACAAATACACTTGCATACACTCGCATTTCATAACATTGCATACATCACCCTTGCATTCCACATTTCACATCCCATAGAAAGATCATTTATCAAATTCAAAAGTTCTAATTGGTTTTAGTAAAATTCATGTTGCTTTAATCATGGGTACTTTCACAAAGGCATTTTGTATAAAATTATAAAAAACAAGGCTTCATGTATACACCATAGTTTTCAAATCCCTAAATATTTTTGGTCACTCAACCATTTCTAGTGTGTTAGGAAATTGCCGAAAATCATGTCATATTATCTTAGGATCATTGCACAATATACATTAAAAAGATCTTGAGATCGAGAATTGATATTGAAATTGTTTGTAACCAAGCACAACTTACACATATTAAAAACATTTTGGGTAAAATGGTCAAAACCATCCTTGGAAGAAAATGTGAGGTGAAAAGGGGCATCCTTGTTAGTCCCATCATGCAACATAGTCCATGAAATTCATTATTACCATAAATTCTTGAAATTCTAAAAAAAATCATAGTAGTAAGGATAGGGTCAATTCTCATAAGACTTTGGTTGAGAATCTAATTCCCTAAAGTTTTGAGTCTACTTGCATCATGCACCAATGACTATTCGGTCCTAAGGATTTGTACTACTTGTCCCTTAGACGGATGGGTAGTCGTCCCCAAGATTCAAGCAATCTAAAGCCAAAATCATGGACTATGGGGTTAACCTCCACCGGGGCTATAGACGCTTGATTGGCAGTGGAGTATAATCATGTGTGGCAACATGTCTCATTGAAAAGTGAGACCTATGATCATTCAAATGAGCAAGCTAGCCTTGTGATTCATTCATAATAGGTTTAACTATTTTGGTCAAAATGAGTTAATGAACTCACTTGCAAACACACTGGTTCTAGATGATAGTAGGATCATAATTGAGCTCTTGATCTGGTAAAGTAATTCACGGCACACACATTTGGTCCTAAGACGATTAGAAAGGTTTTAGTGTGTTTGTTTATTGTAATAGAATATTTGAGTCTTTGTAAGACAGGTTGTTCATTTCAATACATTCTTTCATCTTATATCATATTATTTTCCATATCATCCTATCGGTCATGAAAGATCATTTTTAGGGCCCCTGATTAAAGTACGATGACAAGCATGGCCAAAACAAATATTTATATTAAAAATGATCATTAATACATATCACCTAATCCCCACCAACAATACATCATATCTTGCATAAATCATCTTTGATTTTGGTAATTCATATTTGTATTGTTCTATTCTCATTCTCTGGATACTTACTGATTCTCCTAATTCTAATATTTGGATTGTGTGTGTTTTCAGAGTTTGGTTTTTGATTCCGAAATGTCCAAGTACATTTACCAGCAAATTTGCCAATGTTATGACGTCCTTCACAGTGACCCCAAAATTGGGAACCCACTTGAAATTTGAAATTTGTTGTCCTCACTTTTCACTTTCATCATCTAGTGTCTAGAAGTTGATCTTCAGATGTTTTGTCTTATAATGGTTTCAATGTTAAATTTTCTATTACAATCCAACGGTTCCTTTTTTGTTCTTGTATGGTCATGTTCGTATGTTATGTTTAGTTATGTCTTGTTTTAAATTAATTAAACTATAAAGTTTTATAACTTTATAATTTAATATATTTAAAATTGTTCATTGTTTTAAATTAATTAAATTTTAAATTTTTTTAACTTTATAATTTAATATAGTTAGAATGATTATGTTTTAAATTAATTAAATTATAAATTTTTATAACTTTATAATTTAATTATATTTAAGAAGATAATTTTATAAATGTTTTATATTCTAATTAATATTTTTTTTGTGAACAGGATTATTAAAGGTTAATATTTGAAAAGGCTTTATTGATATTAGGGTTTCAAGAGGAGAAATATTAAATCCATTGAAAAGGCTTTATTGGTATTAGGGTTTCAAGAATTCATTTTTAAAACTAAAAAAACAGAGCAAATTAATCAAGAGGAACAAATTTCTCAAGTTATAAATGAAGAATTAGAAACCAAAGAGAGGGTCAGATAGGTTGGAGAAAAATATGAAATATTGAAAGGAGCCAAATAGAAGACCAAGTTGTAGAGGAAGCTACATTTGCACATAAATACAGAGGCTTTGTTGGATTCATTGTAAGATCTAATATTTTATATCGAATTCAATTTTTATTGAAAGCAAGCACTATTGTGGTGTTTTTAATTTATAAATTGATTGATATAATTTTTTTTAATTAAAATTTCTGTAGAAGATAACACCAAATTTATGGTAGGATTGTGTAAAATGTGGTCTATGTGAGTTTTATTTTCAAAGTTGTGTTTTCTGTGCTGTAGCAAGTTTTTCTGAATATTTTATTCAAATTTGTTTCTTTACCCTAAGACCTTTTTTAATTTGTTTGAGACATGAAGATTTAAGACAAAACCTAGTTTATTTTATAAAAGATTTAAATTTCACAACTAGGTTAAAGTTTGAATTTATCACTCAAATATTTAATTCTATAAATATTTTGAGTGAATAAATTTCACATAGGAGGGAATCAATGAACTTTTGATTTTAAATTTCTTAAATTTTATAAATTTCATTGAATTTGTTTTATTAAAACCCTAAGTTGAATTTCAAAGATTCATATTTATAGAAAGGGTTGTAAAATTTATTTAGGTTAAATATTTAAGTTAATAAATATTTGACAAATAAATTTCAGAGATAAAGAAGGATTATATGGATTATTGATTTTAATATCATAAAATTTTAAAATCTAAAATTTGAGATTTATTTATGTTTCTGGAAGTTTGATTTATTAAAATTTTCAATCTCAAATTGAAAGCACGAGGATACGAAAACAAAAAAGGAAAAGCTCCAAGCACGATGCAAAAACGAAACTGAACTTAACGCTAAACCCTACGAATTAAAAATGCATGAAATGGAGAAAAACATGAATTGAAGCCCAAATGAAATAACAACCCTTCTCTTTTATTGATGTATTTCACATTTCGGTTACAATCCACATCCTCCCTTTTCAGGGGCGAGGAGCGTTAAATTCATCTCTTGGTTACATCCATGGATAGCCTTCCTTCTTCTGCGTGCCCACATGTAAGATGGGTGGACAAAAACGTCACTATCGCTTGTGTATGCGAATGTCAATTCCTTGCTGCTCCTTCAATGTTCCGATCCTACATTCAAAGGAACAAGAAATAGTTAGTAGCACCTACGGATGAAACAAAACATGCAATCCCCAAGCCTACGATAAGTGAATGAGAAAATGAATTAAAATATAACTAAAATGAATCCAAATGCTCTAAAAATTTGACAGGGGCATCAGGACATCACCAGGAGGGCACTACAAAAAGAACAGTCAAGAAATTCCTCATCGATTTGAATTCGCTTTGGGGCGGGATGAATTTACCTGCAACAAAATGCCGAAAAGGTACTGTCCCAAATGTCCTATCTAGAGAGCTCAAAAAGACCTAAAAACTTGGGGTTAGCTAATTGGGGGTATTTTGGGAAGACCCAGATGGTCAGATTTTCCCAATTTGGCCTCCATTAGTAGGAATTTGATGATGCTACCTGCAAGTTAGTAAAGACAAAAAGTGATAGAACATGATAAGATTTGCTCAAAACATTACGAAATCAAAATTGCAAACTACCTAAGCAGCATAAGATGAAATGCAAGATAAAAATGATAGAAAGAATGATCTGCCATAGATTCCTAACCGTTCCTAAAAGGGACGATTAGACTCACGACAGTGCGGGGGCGCCCGGGCAGGCCGCCCACCGTTGGGACCTGATTTCGGCGCCAATCCACTTGGGATGGGTCCAAAATCTCTTTTAAGGTGTTGTCGACAAATTGGGGTGGTATTCTATGGCCAAATGTCGGGTTTTGGGCTCAATATTCGACCTTCCAATGATCACCCAATGACCTCTTCTCTAAAAGAGATCACGGATGTGAAAGGCACAAATCGCACAAGGATGTATGGGGAAATAAAACGACAGCACTTCGTTGCTCCAAATTGCTCTTACTCTATCTATTGGGGTGAGAAAACCCACCAATTTATAGACCTGGAGGTCTCTTGAAATGGGCATGTAGAGGCGCCACTTGGCAATCATGCCTTCCCAGGGGGAAGGAGATTCCTCCCTGAATAGGGACTTCATGACTGCCCTTGTAACAACCTCTAACGCTCAAAAATGCTCACCTATACTCCCATGCAATGAAGGAAGCATTAAGTGGTGGATCCGAGCTGCCATTTGCCAAGATTTGACTTTTTTCCCGTCAAACCTGCAATTCACCCCACCCTGGGGCGGATTTGGAATTCATCCCGGGGTGGGGCGAATCCCAGTTTGAATTCGTCCCTGGGTGGAACGGATATTGAGCAAAGTGCCTGAAGGTGCCAAATTGATTTTTGACCTTCCAAAACTACTGTGAGAGTGGTTAGGACCACTGTTTAACCTCTGGGGGCTGCCCTTGGGGCTGTGTGTGCCAATGTGATCAATGTTTGCAGTCACATAATCGGATTGGTGTTGTTTTGGTGTCTACAGATGCCCCTTTTTGGGATGCGTTGTGCAAGGCACAACGCCGAGCAAAAATAGATAACCAAAGCACTAATGATTAGGGTTTCTTAGTAACCTAACCAACTTTTGATGCCCCAAGTATGAAAAGGGGCATGCATTCTTGAATCCTTGCTTCTAACGAGCGACGAAACTCAGTTCAAGTGTTAACCTTTTTTGGTGAGGTGTTACTTGAGCTTGGACATTGATCAGTCATGAATAGGCAAAGGGCGCAACCTTTTGTCTATGGGAACCTTGAGTTCATGATTCATGAATGCCAAGTGATTGATCAGCTTGTGATTATTGCTTTTTTGCTTCCCCAAGCAGGGGCGTGATTTGTCTTTGCCAATGATTCTTTGAATGCATGCTATTTCCATGATTGGGTGTGTATTTGTTGATTGGTGACTAAGTGTGACTACCCCCTCAAGCGACAAATCGATGAGGGAATGACCTTCATGAGAAAAGTGACGAGTCACTTGACCCAAGATGACTTAGGTAAGGGTGCCTTCAGAGATTTATCTTTGAATGTGTGTGCAATTTTTCAACATTTAGACCTATTTTTGGTGGGTGTTAACCCTTTTGGGGACGCCTTTCTGGAGCTGAAATTGTCAAAAATCCATCTTCCCGTGGAGCGGTCCGGCCATGGTGGCCTTCTTAGGGAGTAGGATGGTGATGATTTATAACCTCGAAGTCTATTTTGGATGCCAAGAATGTCAGGCATGAGGGCGCCTTCGTTCGGCAACTCTATTGTTGTTTTTGGGTGGGTTTTGACCCTTTTGGCGACGCCATTTGGGGATGAAATTCTTGAAGATCCGTCCTCCCGTGGAGAGGTCCGACTATGGTAGCCTTCTTAGGGAGTAGGATAGTGAGGATTTGTGACCCCGACATCTTTTTTGCATGCCTGGAATGTCAAGTGCAAAAGCACTCTCATCGGGCAAGTTTATTGCTATTTTTGGTGCATTTTTGTGCATTTTTGCTATTTTGTGAAATGTTTGCTCTGTATTCATCCTTGGGTGGGACGAATTCCTATTGAGCATTCATTCCAGGGTGGGACGAGTGCTAACCAGAGTGATCATCCCAGGGAGGAATGATTACAGGCTCAAAAAGCCTATTTAAAGGCCAAAACTAGGGTTTGGGCTCATTTTCACTTGTTTTTTTGGCAATTTGGAGCTCTGAGGAGGAGGTCAATTCTGCGAATCAAAGCACTGTCAAAGCACTATAAAATTTTTCCACCACCATGAGTGCACAAACCGGATCAAGCGGCGGAGCCGAAGCAAGACCAGTAAGTGAACTCCCTCTTTATTATTTTCTTGTATTATATTTTTTTTGTTTCGAATTTATCAATTTGAGAGTATAAAACCCTAGGTTGACAAATTAAGTTTTGTTATTTATGAGTTTTTGTGTGTTTGTGTTAATTTATCAATTTCGAGTTAACCCTATTGACAAATTAAGTTTTGTTATTTCTAATTTTTTGTGTGTTTGTGTTAATTTATCAATTTTGAGAGTATAAAACCCTAGGTTGACAAATTAAGTTTTATTTTATGTTTATGCTGTTTGTATCTGTACACTATTTTTCATGATTTTGATGTGTTTATTTTGTTGTCTATTGCAGGTTGTGAAGAGCCGGTATCACGTGTCGACTATTTTTATTGAAGCGTGGGAGGTGCTAGCTATGGCTGATTGGGAGTGGCTTGATGCCTCAAGAAGGTGACTCGACTGGAGCTAGTGATTGGGGATCGGGCCTACCTGACGGCCCTGATCAACTTGTGGGATCCTCGGACTAATACTTTCCATATCCCAACAGGGGAGATGACAGTCACTTTGGAGGATGTCTATCAGATTCATAGGATTCCAATAGATGGATTGTCGATCAAGATGACGTCGTGGGATCAACGGACAGCGGTGCTGACATGCTGCTTCGAGCACGGGGAGGAGTTGGGGGTGGATGGTCCAGTGGAGAGGGCAGAGATTGACTACCAGATGGGTGGGATTTTGGTTCGATGGTGGTTTGAGAGAGGGGTGTTGGGAGTGAGGCACACATTGCTTATGGGCCTCATTTCCAACATGCTGCTACCTGACTCGTCAGGTGTGAGGTTCCCATGGAACCTGCTGGATGTGGTCTGTCGGCTAGTGGAGTGTTCGACGTAGGAGCCTTTGGTCATGAGATGGGGACAGATGCTACTGGTGCAGCTCTATGGGGAGCTATATGAGGTCCACTATCGGAGGTAGAAGGGGATCAGCTATAGCTATCTGCTGCAGAGTTGGGGTTGCAAGCACATAGCGGTGGAGAGACCAGGGGGGTTACCATGGATGACACGGGTAGAGATGGCAGATAAGGATATAGGTTACGCGGCTCTATGGCGGCGGTCTGAGGAGCAGGGACAAAGTCGGTGATGGGTAGGTGTCGTAGGGCACTATGTCGATGCCTTTGCTTGGCTTGCTCCGGGGGAGGTGTTCTGGTGCCCCTACCGGGACTGTCCAGCCTGGCCTGAGGCTAGAGAGTGGCTCTGATGGGTACGTAGGGAGTGGTGGCTGATTGGGTGACATGGGACCGAGCATGAGTACTTCCCATATAGTCGGGTGACATGACAGTTTGGGGTGCGCTAGGGGTTTCCTGGTGAGCCCGTGGTCTATCGGTTCTAGGGGGACGAGAGGACTCTGGATCGGTCGATCATTGTGCCATTGGGCGAGGATTCAGATGTGGTGATCGACATCCCAGACGTGGATGAAATTGGGACTACTACAGAGTATGATCAGTGGTGGACTCTATGGCGATGGTGGGGAGAGGGGCCACTGGGAGGCGCAGAGGTAGCAGCAGTGGGCGAGGAGGGTGCTGAGGTGCCAGGAGATGATTGGGGAGCTCCACTCGAGGAGGCGAACATGGTGGAGGTGGAGGACTTGGGCATGGATTTTGGGGCTTCGGATCAACCGGAGATGCAAGACGTCCCGAAGTAGTGGGAGCCAGAGCAGGCTGCTATTCCAAAGGCGCCTATGCATCAGGCCATGGCGGAGGACATGGAGGTAGGGGTGCACACTGAGAATGCGTGATTGGCAGAGCTACTATAGAGGCGAGATGAGGAGTTGGGAGAAGCTTTGTAGGAGAGGGATCTCCTGTAGACTCAGCTGGTAGAGCGGGATAGCGCATTTGCTGCACACCACAGGGGGGATGGGGACACCAACATTGCATAGGAGAGGGATCTCCTATGGACGTAACTGGCATAGTGCGATGATGCAATAGCTTACTACCATCGATGGGAGGCAAAGTGGTTGCGACGGGAGGCAAATTGGTCTCGACATCAGATGGATATGGAGGGAGATATTATCCACCTCGGTGGGCGGTTACCTGAGCCCCCTGGAGGTGGCTCTTCATGCCGGACGAGGGACAGTGATATCGAGTAGTCAAGCATCATCTCGTCATAGGCGATTGGATGAGGGAGGTGGTAGTAGGCGTGATGCGGGGGCTAGCAGCAGCCACCCTGAGGGGTCCCATAGGACCCACCACATGGGGGGTAGTTCCCGTCGCATCGATCCTGCGTGATCATGGTGGCCGACGCCCTAGGCTTGGGGGTTTTTGATTTTTTGGATTTTGTTGTGGGGTCACATGACCGGTTCTTTGTAGCCTATGGGCATTTTTGATGATATATATATATATATATATATGACTTTATTTTGTTTATGCGCATGTGATGATTTGATTTTATGCACGATGATTGATGAATATGGATGTATGCATGTTAAGTTATAGTGATGAATGCATATGTGTTGATGAGTGCAACTGTTTCTAATTTATATGATATGCAAATGGAATGGATGAATTGAATTTGTGATGTTTGGTAGTCGCACCATAGACTGTGTAGAACTTTATGGCTTTTTGTCCTAGGCGATGGCTGTGGTAAATGCCTTTTCATGTATACATGTGTTTTTTTTTTTTTGGTATGGCGAGAATATAGCAAGTTGGTCTCGAATGTAGTTAAGGTTTTCTGAGACTCAGATGTTTTAACTAACTAGCCACGACTGTATTTTATCTCACCAGACTTTTGAACAAGGTATGAATCGGACTTGTTTTGGACCAAGTTATTTCACATCCCTATGTGTGCAATTGAGTTCATTTGTGTGGTGTTGGTCAGGATACCGCCAGTGCTAGATAGGTTGTCAACCAAACCTGTACTGAGGATCACCTGATTAGCTCCACTAACTCCCTTGTTGTGTTTAGTCAGATTAATCTACGGTGCTATCGTAGGATACCATAAGCTAGCTCATCCACATGCAAACATTGATCTACACACAAGTTAATGCAACATATATATCGTCATGCGGGAGGTTTGCCACGAGTGACCGATAGGCTATCAACCAAATCAGTATTGAGGTTTATCTCATGACCTTCCGAATGCTGAGAGTTCCAGGGATTCAAGTTCGACTCCCTTCTTTTCTTCAATTGTATTGGGATACTTGCTCTTTTGTAGTGATAAAAATCACTGTTTATTTTTGTATTATTTTCTTTTGAGCAAGGGATTTGGATATGGAGTGATGAGAATCACTATTTTATGTGCTTTTCTTGATGTATGCACTTTGGTTGTGATGTCAAAATTTGGATTTTTGACGTTTGCAAATTGTTGATGTTTTGCAACTTTTGAAAACTTGGGATTCTTGGGGAATTGGGTAGGGAGGATGCTTGTCCTTTTGCCAACTCTCAGCATTCTTGGGGTCATTCGCACAGGGGGATGAGCAAGATAACCGTTTCGCTTATGGTGACTTGGATTGCTTTGTAGGGTTCATCTTTCGTTCACACAACTTGGGAACTTTGTTATATGTTTTAACTTGTGTCGGGATGCTACGTAACAAGGTGTGATCCAAGTAGAACTCTACCTACGTAAAATCTGTCTGACTTGGTATAGTACGTGGCTAGAAAGCTAATGACGACTGAATGACGGAAATCTCTCGATACATTAGGAAACAACTGACTATGATAGGGGAAAATAGCATGAATGGCGGTTATAGGCGATGAGTTATTGATAAAGTGGAAAAATGTAGAAAAATGATGGTTTTGCCAAGTAATGACAGTCTATGGTGCTTTGACCTTTATGACCACAAATATGCACTGTATGGATGTGATGCTTAATGCAGCTATATATTTTTGTATTTTTGAGGGATTGATTTTTGTGAATATGCAGATGAGATGCAAAAGAGCTCTGTACTGTTATGATGATTTTGCGTATGCATGGGAATGAGATGCAACTTTTTGTTATTTTTGATGATTTTATTATTTTTGAATTTTCTTGTTTTTGACCAAGCGATTGAGGAGTCCTTGGGGCCTTTTGGGGATTGACCAAGTGATTACAAAAATCCTTGGAGCATTTTTGGGATTGACCAAGCGATTATGAAAATCCTTGGAGCATTTTGGGGATTTGACCAAGTGATTACGAAAATCCTTGGAGCATTTTGGGGATTTGACCAAGCGATTATGAAAATCCTTGGAGCTTTTGGGGTTGACCAAGCGATTATGGGAATCCTTGGAGCCTTTTTGGGATTGACCAAGCGATTACGGAAATCCTTGGAGCACTTTGGGAATTGACCAAGCGATTATGGAAATCCTTGGAGCATTTTGGGATTGACCAAGCGATTATGAAAATCCTTGGAGCATTTGGGATTGACCAAGCGATTATGGGAATCCTTGGAGCTTTTAGGGTTGACCAAGCGATTATGGGAATCCTTGGAGCATTTAGGATTGACCAAGCGATTATGGGAATCCTTGGAGCATTTTGGGTTGACCAAGAAATTACAGAAATCCTTAGAGCATTTTGGGAATTGACCAAGCGATTATGGAAATCCTTGGAGCATTTGGGTTGACCAAGCGATTATGGGAATCCTTGGAGTATTTTGGGTTGACCAAGCGATTATGGGAATCCTTGGAGCATTTGTTTGGGCTATGGCTCTTCTAAACATGGAATGGCCACAAATGACTGATGTTCAAGGGTTCTAGTTCCTTGATTCCGTCAAGAGAGGCTAGCCGGTATGTTCCAGGTCCTATTTTGCTATCAATTACATAGGGACCTAACCAGTTTGCCATGAATTTGTCCCTTAAATGGGATGGCAGACTAGAGTTCTGTTGGTTTTCTTTCAAGACCAAGTCACCGACCTGAAAGTCCCTCAAGTGCACTTTCATGTTGTATGCTTTCTTAAGTCGCTCTTGATAGATACGTAAATGCTCGAGGGCATTAACACGTCGTTCATCAAGCAATGTAAGCTGGTCTAACCGGGCCTGCCATGCAGTATCATCATCGATGAACTCTTGCATTGATATGCATAGGGAAGGAATTTCCAACTCGAGAGGCATGACAACCTCGGAGCCATACACGAGCGAAAATGGAGTTGCCCCAGTGGGTGTCCGAATGCTAGTGCGATAGGCCCACAGGGCAAGTGGGATCTGAATGTGCCAATCCTTATGATTGTCTATGACTATCTTTTTAAGGATGGCGACTAGCATTTTGTTTGACGCCTCTGCTTGCCCATTTGCCTGTGGATAATAAGGGGTCAAAAAAATGTGCTAAATTTTGTACTTTGTGGTCAAAGCACACATGTCTTTGTTTTTGAATGACGTCCCATTATCCAAAATTATCTTGGATGGAATACCAAAATGACATATGATGTTGTGCAAAATGAACTCCGTAATGCGGGTTCCTATCGTAGAGGTAAGCGAAACTACTTCCACCCACTTGGTGAAGTACTCTATGGCCGTTATGATGAACGTGTGATGGCCTGACGATGCAGGGGAGATCTTTCTAATTAGATCTAGGCCCCACTACGAAAATGGCCAAGCCGATTGGATCGACTACAAGGCCTGGGAAGGTACGTGTGTCAAATTAGCATGGTGTTGACATTTTATGCACTTCTTGACATATGCGCAACAATCTCGCTCTAAAGATGGCCAATAATAGCCCATGCGAAGAATGCGCTTTGCGATGGCCATACCGCTGAAGTGGCCATCGCATGTACCATCATGCGCTTGGGCGATCGCCCAAGTGGACTCTTGCTGGTCCAAGCACCGAAGGAGGATCCCTTCATAGCTGCGATGGTACAAAATGTCTCCTAACAAGACATGCTTTGCCGCTTTCTGCTTGAATGCACTTTTTGTGGCATGTGTCAATCCAAGTGGGAGGTTACCTAACTTGAGGTAGTCCCTGATGGGTGAATACCAATCCTACTGATCAAAAGCCTCGATGGTATGAACAACCAATCCCTCTTGAATTTCATCCCTAGCAAAAGCTGAGCGGGAAAGAACTTGCAAGAATAGCATTGTGTTGCTATTAAGGGGAGTAGGGGAGAACAAGGACCCCCAGTTGGCGTGTTTCAGATGATCGTGGATTCGAGAGAACCTATCCTGAGGTGGTTCAATCTGGATCATGTGGATTCCTGGTGTTAAATCAAAGCTTGCACGCTCCATCACGGATTGCGATAGTGTTTTGACTTGAATGGTGGTCATATCACCAAAAATGTCTTGTGGGATTAGTGACCCCAAAGAGGCCATAGTGTCCGCAAAATGATTCGATGACCGAGGGAGGGCCTCGATGTCGTACCATTCAAGTTTTGCCAAGAATTTTTCCACAAGGGCTTTGTAGGCCTACAGAACTGGGCATTTACATTGGAATACCCCTTTGACTTGGTTGACGATTAACAACGAATCACCAAAAATGTTTAATCACTTAATGTTCATGGTGATTGTTGTCTGAAGACCTATGAGCAAGGCTTTGTACTCTACATTATTGTTGGTGCATGGGAAATTTAATTTAAATGACAGGGGCATAGGAGTGCCCTGCGGTGTGAAGAATACTATTCCCATGCCACCACCTTGCTCACATTTAGAACCATCAAAAAATAGGGTTATGTCGGCTTGTGACTCAGGCTTGTCAGAATCTGGCGATTCTGAGACATGGAAGACCCCATCATCTGGTAGTTCTATGACTAGAGGCTGATCGTCTTCAAGAGGAGCCTCTTCTAGTTGATCGGCTATGACCTGTCCTTTGATGGATTTTTGTCCAATAAACTCTATGTCAAATTTTGTCAACAACATAATCCATTTCACCGTGTGGCTACTATGATAAGTACGACTCATCATGTATCACAATGGATTCTCCTTAGACACAACATACGTCTTGTTGCTCAGCATGTAATGGCATAGCTTTTTGGTAGCAAACACCACTGCCAAGCAGAGTTTCTCAACGTATGCATAGTTAAGTTCATAACTGACTAGGGTGCGGCTAAGATAGTAAGTAGCTTGCTCTTTGTGAAGTTCATTCTTCTAGGCTAACATGGCTCCCAGTGCCACCTCAGTAGCTGAGATGTATAAGTAGAATGACACTCCTGGTCTAGGTGGTGCCAATATTGGTGATGAAGCCAAGTATTGTTTAATGTCTTCGAAGGTTGACTGGCACTCGTCATCCCAGTGAAATGCTACCCCCTTGTGCAACAACTTGTTCATTGGTCGGCACTTGTCAGATAGTTGCGCTATGAAGCGCTTGATCGATGCGACCTTTCCTTGCAGGCTTATGAGCTACTTGATGGTAGTTGGGGGATGCATTTCAAGGATTGCCTTGACTTTATTGGGGTCCACCTCGATGCCTCGCTTTGAGACTATGAAACCCAAGAGTTTTCTAGATGTGATGCCAAAAATGCACTTCTTGGGATTCAGTCTGACTTTATGCTCCATGAGGCGATCGAGGATCTTGCTTAAGTCATCGAGATGATCTGGGCACAAAAGAGATTTGGCCAACAAATCATCCATGTAATCTTCCAAAGTTTTATGCATGTAATCATGGAAGATGTACGTCATGGCACGTTGGTAGGTGGCGCCAACATTTTTAAGGCCAAAAGGCATGACCTTATAACAAAATGTCCCCCAAGGCATTATGAATGCCATTTTTAGTTGGTCCTCAGGATTGATACAAATTTGATTGTATCTCGAGAAACCATCCATGAGGGAAAGCATTTCGTGACCCGCTGTAGCATCTACCAATGCGTCGATGCTCGACAAGGGGAAATCATATTTAGGACTCGCTTTGTTTAGATCTCAAAAATTAGTGCATATGCGAATCCTCCCATCAGGCTTCTTGACGGGCACCATGTTGGACAACCATGGTGGATAATCCATGCAGATGACAAACTGTGCATCCAACAACTTTTGCAATTCATCTTTGACCATTAAGGCCACTGTTGGGTGCATCTTGCATAGTTTATACTTAACTGGCTTGACTGTTGGATCAAGCGTTAGATTATGCATGACTAGCTATGGGTCTAGCCCCGACATGTCTCTGTATGACCATGCAAAAACCTCCTTCTTCTCTTTGAGAAGGGCAATGTAGTCGGCTTGCTCTTCGGGGGATAAACTTACCCCCAACTTGATGATCTATGGATTCATTGGATCTGAGCCGATGTCTACGTCAGTCATCTCCTCAATCGACATGTGGGATCCATCTTCCAACTGGTGTGGAGTTGGGATCAAATGGATATCATTTGCTGAGTTTAAATCTACGTTGGGAACCTCGGGTTCCTCTTCAGCATGGAAGATATCCTGAGTTGGCCTTGGGGTAAAATGAAGCATCTCACCAAAAGGCCAGTACTCTGATGGGGATGGAGGGGAATTGACGTGATCCCAGTCTATGGCATCTATGTCTAGAGACAATGACTGTGCTGGATCGGCCGGATTGTGGATGGGGGCGGTTAAGTCAATGGAGATCATGTTGATGAAATGGTTTTGGTCTCCATTACCATGGGGGTGGTTACTCAGACATTCTAGATGTTCTCTATGCTTGGGATCTGGCTCTAGAGGGATTGGCACGAATGGATCGGCCCTATGTGTGGATAGGAAGATAGTGTCTACCCTTAGAACTGATGTCACTATAGGGTCTCTAGGTGGAAGGTACGCTTCATATGCCTAGAGTAGCGGATCCAACACTTGGTCCCACTGCGCTAGGTCTACGTACCACTCATGCCCTGGCACTATGTTCATCTGTTCAAATATGTCATTAATCTCCAAGGGGTATCGATGCTGCATCTGCCACATGTGATTAAGATATGCCATTTCTGTCTCATCTTCGTAATCACTATCGGAGATCCAAAAGCCCTCGTTGGCTCTGACAACTGTTTGAGGCATTACAGGCTCATCTTGCTCAAGCAAATTGATCTGGTCCCACCTAGGTTGTTCCGCTCTCTATGGGGGAACTTGATTTTCTTGGAGCGACGCTTGCTCGATGGGAGCATCCAAGGGGAACATTTTCAAGAGGCTTTCTTGATAATCATCCATGGGGATCACCTGAGAGTGATCGCTATCTGATTTGAAGGGGTCATATGATGCTAGTTCATACTCTGACTCATCCTTCGAAGATCCCTCTTGACACTATCTATAACCTCCTTGAAAATGAGCTCTCAAGCTTTCTCCTCTCTCGAGCGAAGGGAAGGGATTACTAGAACCAACAAGGTTGATTGTCGTTAATGGGAGATAATCCTTCAATGTATATGTGGTGTTAGGGTTGGCATATGGATCTGATGCCAATCCCCCCTTGTTGCCTATCCCTAGGCCTTGCATGTTCTCCACCAAGATGTCCAAGGGCAGGGGGTGGTTGAACCCTACTCCTGACTTGTCATATGGCATTTGGTATCTTGGTTGGAAAAGAACACGTATCCCTTGCTCATATCGGCCTAACCCATATCCGTGCCAATTGCATTGGCCAAGGTATCTCAAAGCAAAGTCTGGGTTAGACAAATAGTTGACATTTTCAGCAAAAGGCTCTTCGTCTTCGTCCTCTTGTGTGCATGGTGCAATGCCATGATCAAGGCCCCCATACACAAAGTTTTTCTGATTCGACGGGTATCCTAGGGGAACAATAGTGCCAATGGGGAGTCGAGGTCTCCCCATGTCCTGCATGGATTCTAGTGTGGGTGTTGCTACAATATTTTGCACCAGATACTCCCCTAACCCTACATTACAATACTTGAAGGGTTCCAAGTCTGTCGAGACTACATGCACCTCCCCTTCAAATGTATACTTTAAACATTTGTGAGCTATCGAAGGGACACACTTCATGTCCCTGATCCATGGCCGGCCTAGCAAGATGTTGTAGTCCATCTCACCCTCCAATACGTGGCACAATGTGGGTATGGTCTTTTGTCCCACTCAGATTGGTAGGACTATTATGCCAAATTTTGAGCAGATTGTTTCATTGAATGCTCACAAAGTGTAGGTGGAAGTTGTGATGTGAGATGCAGGAAACTTTAGATGTTTGAGAGCCATAGTTGTGATGATGTTGCTGGACGAGCCAGTGTCTATCAACACCCTCTTGTATGGGATCCCGTTGACCCACGCGATAACGTGTAGGGGTGGATCTGCTATGTCCTCAATCACTGATCTCAATTCATCTTCCTAAAATATGATTACTGGCTTAGTGCATCGTTTTACATACCCCACAAAGTTTTTGAAAGAATTTGTCTCATGAGACTGCAACTCGATGGCTTTCAAAATCTCCATTAGAGCTTCTCGATGGGGCATAGATTGTTGTATAAGCTCGTATATGGAGAACCTAGCCGAGGTGGTCCTCAAACTCTAAGTTAGTTTGGTTCGAAGTGTGGCCATCGGCTTAGGCAGAGGAGGTTGTACAAGGTGCTGTTGTGGTTGTGAAGTTGTTGGCATCTCTCCTTCCGCTGTCGTAGGAGCATTCGTGCTTGGATACCTCCTGTTATGAGTCACTATACTGATCATCCCTACATATCCTTGCATGGTGCAGTTCTGTGTGACCTCGTTAACTTGTAGGGTCTTTTCCTACATATTCTTGCAAGAGGTATTTGAAGACCTCCATTTGTTGATTTCTTGGTGCGATGGGATTATCCACTACTAGTGTCTTGTTATCAATCAGGTCTTGCACCAAGCCATTAAATTTCCAAAAAGCATTTAGGTCATGTCCCTACCACCTATGGAACCTACAGTACAAGTCATCTCTATACCCCTTAGGCTTGGGTGCGTTGGTATCTATAGTCTGAACCTCTGGTAGGTTGATCAAATTTTCCGCTAACAAGCGGTCAAACAGGGAGTCTCTGGACCCTATGTAGGGTGTGAATTATCGCCTAGGGTGATGTTGCTGACTCTGTTCTTGCATTTAATTTTCTCTATCATAGTTGTTAGGAGGCACTGCCTGATAGTTAGCCTTTTGAGGCTGTGTTGCTTGTGTAGGCTTAGGGACATTGATAGCAACTTGGTTAACCGTAGCGGGTTTTTATTGCATGGTCTCGGCTTTAGTGTTTTTAGTCCACTCTTTTTTCTTAGGTTTGGCTATCTCGCCATCCTATATTTTTATCTCCTCAATGATCCTAGATTTTGCTAGAGCTTCTTCTAAGGTGGCATATTGCTACAGCTGCAATAGCATAGAGATCGATCTCAAACAACTCTTGGAGAACATCTGAGTGAGGTCAGACATAGGGGGGAGGTAGGGCAGCTTCGAAAGCAATGTCCTCCACCGATTCCCATAGGCCACCATGGTCTCTTCCTCATACTGCCTGAGGTTGGCTAAGTCACTCAGTGACACCTTCTTCTTGGTATTGAAGGCGAAGCGTTCGAGGAACACATCCACTAACTGATCTAAGTTGTTAGTGTTGTGCTTTGGTAACTGAGTAAACCAATCCAAGGTAGGGCCTGCGAATGTGGTTATAAATGTTCTCAATAACAAAGCATCATTGTCCTGAATCCTGAAGCATTGGCTCAGGAATCTCGTCACATGCTCTTGAGCATCCTCCTCACCTCTAAAGGTTGCCAACTGAGGCAACTTCAAGTGTTTAGGGTAAGGGGGTGTTGGCACGGACGAATGCATAGGATGACTATGGAGTTGGCGTAAAGTGGGCTTTTGGGGCCTAGAATTTTTGGTCTCCACAGGCTCCAAATGCTCGAGCAGCACTTTATATGCATCTAAGGATTTGATTTCTTCCTCTTTAGTTTGCTCTCGTTGTGGGTTGTGGGAGACTTGAGGCCTTTTAAGGGGTGGCCAGATGGCAACTCCTTCACCTAGGTAGGGCATTTCAGCTCGATATTCTTCTTGCTCATATTCCTCGTAAGCTTCATGAGGAGTCTCTGGATGAGACCTATGACCCTGGGTGGGTCCCCATGGAGGTTACCCATCATTGTTCTAGGGAGTGGCCTCCCACTCAGGTCTAGGAGGTCTCGGAGGCAGCACTTGGTAAGGTCGCGGAGACCTATCTCACACCAAGGGATTATGCCTCTCATATGGTTCCGCTCTTTGGGTGCGAGGGGTTGGGACCCTCTTAGGCACTGGGTTATGGAGCAGCTCATCTGTTTGGCACCGAATGCGCTCTTTGCTAAGGCGATATAGATGCTCTAGCTGCTGCTGGTCTTGCTCAAGCCATGTGATCTATGCTTGGCGGGCGGCATGTCTGGTGATTACTAGATCAATTTGTTCTGCCATCTTGAGCCTAAGAGGCCTAGATGCCTCTCCTATGCACTTACCCCGATCTTGATGATCCGAGATTTCAATAGTTGCTTCCCTCTGTTGAGGTTGGCAGCATTTACTCAAGGTTCTGGCCTTAGTGGGTGATCATGGTATCTAGTTGGTGTGGAAGCACATGGCCCCCACATTGTATATTGCTCTTGAGGAATGTAATCATCTTCCTCGAGCTCCCTTCCATATGTGTGAAATGGGTGGGCAGAGTTAGCTCGCCCTGCTTGAAGGGCCTTGCACTCTAGATTTTGTCTATTGGTTCTAATAGTGATGGGGGGCAAAGGAGGGATGCCATCATCATGTGGCCTCTCCTCATGGAAACTATGCTACTCTAGCACTTCATCGCATGGTGGCCACTCATATCAAGCTTCTAAGGGAGCCTTTTTATCTATGTTGAGTGCCACATGTAAGGACTCTTCCCGAAAGGGGCTATGATGAATGGGCGTGTCCCTCAAAGGGGTGTCCCTATAATTCCATCTTGACATGGAATGATGCGGACTCTCTTGTGGGTCAGGCTACCAAGGCGGTATGACTAAGTCCTTAAGGCTATAGCAGAGGCAACTTGTGCCCCCTTGTACACGTTTTGCAGCTTCCACCCTTGATTGGGCTTGGCTACGTGTGTACACCATGGTGGTGCTTTCCTACAAGCTATGTAGATTTTTATCTCTTTTTTTATGATTTTTTTATGCTACACTTAAACAAAAAAGATCATACACACACACAAGTAGTGATTATCTCATTTAAATATTGAAAATGTATCCTAGACCTGGTTTAGTGTGTTTTTTATTTTTGTTTTTGTTTTTTTTTGAAGGTTTTTGTAAAGAACATTTAAATACAAAATGATGGCTCTTGTGACTCCCATAGATGGTCGCCCCTTTGATATACCATTGCCAAGCCAATATACCAACCTCTCTATATACCTACCCTTACGTGAGGGAAACTATAGGTACGTGAGAGCAGATGGTACATAGAACGTATGCGGTACGGAAGGGGGATCGCCCTATTTTTGACACCTACCATAGAAGACTTATCCTCGTGCACT
The DNA here is from genome assembly GCA_028583015.1 of Wollemia nobilis. Lineage (NCBI taxonomy): Eukaryota > Viridiplantae > Streptophyta > Pinopsida > Araucariales > Araucariaceae > Wollemia > Wollemia nobilis. The sequence continues at coordinate 167,354 of JAQPPZ010010125.1, read as the reverse complement.
GGGAATCACCCCAGCTACACTCGATCAACTTTCATCAGGATTTACGTCTAGCAACAGTTGCAATCGGGGTTATGGATGCAAAATTCAAGCCAAGGTGGTGATGAAATCCACCGTTGGTCCTGATCAAGGGCTGGGGTTTTACGACCAGTGCCTTGGTTTTTAAGTTGCCACATGGCATGTGGGGTTCTTTTTATTTTACAAAATGGAAACAAGAAAGCAGTAAAAAGAAAAAAAATTCCTAAGCAAGCAAGTACCCTAAAAACAAAAAAATTGAAGACAGAAAATGACGGGAAAAGTTCAAAATCCTTACCTCTTCTCTGCCAAAATATGTCGGTTCTGAGTTTCTTCCTGAAGACTGCACAAACAAAAATTCATCCTAGGGGGTAATTAATTACAGGACTATATTCATCACAGGGTGGGGCGAATTCCCATTCGTCCCTGGGTAAGACGAATTACAGCTCTGTATCCGCCTCCTGATGGAACGAACATCAGTCAGCGTGTGAAACTCGACACCTACAAGCAAAAAACAACCAAGTTTGGATCAGATATCTGATATTAAAAATAGAGGACAATGTCCCACCATGATCGCAACTGAAAGCACGAGGATACATAAACAAAAAAGGAAAAGCTCCAAGCACAATGCAAAAATGGAACTGAACTTAACGCTAAACCCTATGAATTAAAAATGCATGAAATGGAGAAAAAAATGAATTGAATCCCAAATGAAATAACAGCCCTTCTATTTTATTGATGTATTTCACATTTCGGTTACAATCCACATCCTCCCTTTTCAGGGGCGAGGAGTGTTAAATTCATCTCTTGGTTACATCCATGGATAGCCTTCCTTCTTCCGCGTGCCCACATGTAAGATGGGCAGACCAAAATGTCATCGCCGCTTGTGTCTATGAATTTTGATTCCTTGCTGCTCCTCTAATGTTCTTATCTTGCGTTCAAAGGAACAAGAAATGGTTAGTAGCACTTGCGGATGAAACAGAACATGCAATCCCCAAGCCTACGATAAGTGAATGAGAAAATGAATTAAACTATAACTAAAATGAATCCAAATGCTCTAAAAATTTGATAGGGGTATCAAGACATCACCAGAGATCACTGCAAAAAGAACAATCAGGAAATTCCTCGCCAATTTGAATTCGCTCTGGGGCGGTACGAATTTACCTGCAACAAAATGTTGAAAAGGTACTGTCCCAAATGTCCTATCTAGAGAGCTCCAAAAGACCTAAAAACTTGGGTATAGCTAATTGGGGGTATTTTGGGAAGACCCAGATGGTCATATTTTCCCAATTTGTCCTCCATTTGCAGGAATTTGATGATGCTACCTGCAAGTTAGTAAAGACAAAAAGTGATAGAACATGATAAGATTTGCTCAAAACATTACAAAATATAAATTGCAAACTACCTAAGTAGCATAATATGAAATTCAAGATAAAAAATTATGGAAATAATGATCTACCATAGATTCCTAAGCATTCTTAAAAGGGACGATTAGACTCGCGATAGTGCGGGGGCGCCCGGGCATGCCACCCACCATTGGGACCTATTTTTGGTGCCAATCCACTTGGGATGGGTCCAAAATATCTTGTAATGTGTTGTCAAAAAATTGGGGTGGTATTCTATGGCCAAATTTTGGGTTTTGGGCTCAAGATTCAACCTTCCAATGATCACCCAATGACCTCTTCTCTAAAAGAGATCACGGATGTGAAAGGCACAAATCGCACAAGGATGTATGGGGAAATAAAATGGTAGCACTTTGTTGCTCCAAATTGCTCTTACTATGTCTCTTGGGGTGAGAAAACCTACCAATTTATAGACCTGGAGGTCTCTTTTGAAATGGGCATGTAGAGGCGCCATTTGGCAATCATGCCTTCCTAGGGGGAAGGAGATTCCTCCTTGAATAGGGACTTCATGACTGCCATTGTAACAACCTCTAATGCTCAAAAATGCTCACCTATACTCCCATGCAATGAAGGAAGCATTAAGTGGCAAATCCAAGCTGCCATTTGCCAAGATTTGACTTTTTTCCTATCAAACCTGTAATTCGCCCCACCCTGGGGCAGATTTGGAATTCGTCCCGGAGTGGGGCAATACCAGTTTGAATTCATCCCTGGGTGGAACGAATATTGAGCAAAGTTCCTGAAGGTGCCAAATTGATTTCTAACCTTCCAAAACTGCTGTGAGAGTGGTTAGGACCACTGTTTAACCTCTGGGGGCTACCCTTGGGGCTGTGTGTGCCAATGTGATTAGTTTTTGTAGTCACATAATCAGATTGGTGCTATTTTGGTGTCTACACAAATCATAAAGTCCAAAGTACTATTGAAAGGATTAAAATTATATATTTCAAATATTTGAATTAATAAATATTTGGTTTAAAGTGTTATATGAATTCTAATTTTTATATTATAAAGTACAAAACTTTATAATTAATATTCATCAATATTAATTATTCATATTCTATGAAAAGAAGCAAGGATTATAAAGCTTAGAATATTCTAAATGCCCAAACATAGTTATTATAAAGTGTTTCACATTATATAATTAGGGTGTTTATTTTATTCATCATTTATTAGATTTGATTTTAAGCTTCATTCATGAAATAAATGCAAGTTTTGAATTAAAATGCTTTAAAACATTCATGCAAGTTTAATATAGGGTTAAAAGTATTTTTAATAAAAGTTCATATTTTAAAATAAATTTGCATTCTCAAATATTATCTTTAAAAGGTAAGTTTATTCATTTGGAGAAAGTAAATTATACTGATGAAAATGCAAGTAATGATTTCAAGATCAAATTATTTATTATACTAGGCCCCTTGTTAACAGTTGATTGTTAATCCCTGAGATGTTCTATGCACTTAAATTGACATAAATTCATAACGTGTTATGTAGAACAACCTTGGAGAAACATATGTTCTTTGCAAGAGAGTATTATGATCCTAATTATCGGGTGATATTTGTAATCAGATAAAATTACACCTCAACAAATTGGCGCTAGACGGAGGGCCTGAAAGGTAAATGTTTGATTTTAATTCATACTCATTCAAATCATAGTTAAAAAAAATTGTAGATTAAAGGATGTTATTTAATGCAAAGGTTTAATTGATGCATATATTTTGATTAATTATTAGTCATTTTATGCTTATTTGCAAAATATAATTCTTTGACTAATAAGATTGACATTAAAAATGTGTCCTTTAAAGTTCACTATTGGCATCACCTACTTAAGTAAAGGAAATGATGGCTTCTTGGATAGGTGATTATTATAGTAGTTTAAACATGCCTATTCATCAAATTCCTGAAGGTGTAGAATTTTTTTTACCTAGATTTAGGCATGATGCAGATCAAGCCAAGGACCATATTCAAAGATACAAGAGTGCATCAAGTCATTTGCAGCTAATGCAGAGAGATGTTTCTTGTAGATTATTTTCATACCCATTGGATGAGATTGCGCTTAAGTGGTAAATACAATTACCTGTAAGGTATGCTACTTCTTGGGTTAAACTAGAGAAAGCATGTCTTGAACATTTTGGAAAGTTGGATGATTTAGTTATGATATTAAATCAATTTGTTTCTATTCAAAAAATATTTAATGAACCCATGAGATCATTTAATGATAAATTCCATAGGTTGTATATCGAGGTGGGAACACATTATATAATTTTAGAAGAAAGAGCTACTCAAATATACATGGGAGCCTTAGATGATGTTACTGCTATGTTTTTTAAAAGTATTAAAATTACATCATTGCCTAGAGCTTGCAATGAGGTAGTAACATTTGAACAACAATTGATCTCTCAAGGTGTTAATATGAAGCAACCATACAGACTTAGACCTAAAACTCATAATCAAAGATCACAAATGATTCAGGTTGAGGTTGATAGTTTGGATGTCACAAACACATTAGATATTGAGAATGAGATGTAGGTTTCAGAGTAAATACCCATCAATGAACATTGTAATGATCAAGTTGATCAAAATGTAGAAATTGACTTAGAGCCATTATTCACAAAGGAGGATTGGGATGATTTTATGAAAAAAAAATGCAGAATTTTTTTCCACTAAAGAAACCCTTGTGTTATCAAAGGAAGAACCTGAAGAAGATGAATTATTTGAAATTGAGGAGGATGAATCTGAGAAAGATGAATTTTTTGAAATTAAAGAAAATAAATTTGAAAATGAATCTAAAGAATATATAGAAGAAATGATAGATTTTCATCATCTATTTCATGAGGATAATGAGTGTGATATTCAAATAGGTAAAATTAAAGAATTGAATGATCATAGATGTGATTTCATTGAAGATTGCAAGGGATTACAAAAAAATAATACCTCGATGATGATTTTCCAAATGACTGATCCTAAAATCTTATTACTTGAGGAAGATGAATTATTTGAAGTTGAAGATGAATTCTTTATTGAAGAAGGTGAATCTAAAAATGAATTCAAAGATGGTATGAAAGAAAATATGGAATGTCACCAAGTGCTTCAAAAATATAATGATTTTGTTATTTCAAATCATGAAGAAGAATTATTCACTTTATTCACAATTTCCAAAGAAGTTCCTAGCTGAGATGATGTGCAAGAAATTGAAAGCCTTATGTCACTTAAGGATCCTATAATGCTCATACAATAAGAAATCAATAGGTCTTCATATCAAGTGATTTATATAGGTGAATTTGAAAATGAAATTATAGACCTATTTGAAGTTTGCATAAAAGATATGGTTGAACCTCACCCTTTAACTATAGAAGATAATTTTTATAATGGTTGGGGAAGATATGATGAATGTTTTTCTTTTATGCTTACTGATAAGAATTTTTCTTCATCTAAAATGCAGGATGCTAAAATTGATATCTTACATGAAGAGTTTACAACTCCTGTATAGTCAAAGAATCACATGTATTCTAAAGCCACGGTAAAATGTCATACAATAGCTTTAGAAGAACATTATTATAATGGATGGGGTATGTATGGTGAATCATTGTTTTCTCATACTTCTACTGATAAAATTTCTATTTCACTTGATATGCAGGAAGTTGAAACTTCTATTTCAAAAGAAGATTTCACAATTACTACTTAATAAAAAAATTACATGCCAATTATAGAAATAGAAAAGGTTCCAAAATTGAATCACTTTGAAGATGAATTTATTGAACACCTTGCTGAAATTGAAAATGAAGAAATGGTAAATGTTTCTTATGATTCATTTGTTAATAATGAGGATGAGGTAAAGTCATCTCTTTTACTCGTGACTAATAAAAATTTGAGTACAAATTCACATGAATGGTTTGGATTTAATGTTGGTGATGACCTAAAGGAAAATGTTGATCTATTTGAAGTAACTCAGGTGGTTGATCAAGAAAATTTGTTATTTAACACATCTTGTGATTAGCTAGATTTATGGTTTGAAAAATATGGGCATATATTTAATTGGGTGCCTAATTTTGTTATTTTTTGAAAAACAGGTTATGGATGAAGATACATGGATACAAAATGATGATGAAGCCTTTGAAAGAAAATAAAATACTATAATGACTCATCAAGTAGTGGTAAATTATGGCGCACAAAAGGTAGATTATTATCCTTTGTATTCAAACATTCTATAATCAGGTAAATTTCTTCATAACCAGTTATTGTCTTCTACTGTTGTTTATAATGAGATGTCATTAGAGGTTGATGAAGCAATATAAGATATTCTCATTCCCAACACCAATAGGATTGCATTGTTAAATGAAAAAGAGGATATGCTTGAATAATTGAACCAAGTTCATCAACAACTAATAACTCAACCTAGAATACAAAATTATAATGATTCTTATTTTACAAATATCCTAGATTCTTGTAAATTTTTACATGAATATGATTGGTCTAAAAATATAGCTAATGATTTTGCTTTAAAATTTTTAGAAGTTGCTTATTATTTGAAATAAATCCTATATGCTTGTGGAAATGATAATTTAGGTCAAAGTGATGAATCAAGGTTTGAAATTCCCATCTTGTTGAATAAGCATAAGATCATGGAAGATCATGTATTTACTTGTAATGTTAATGAATCAAATATTAAACATGGAATTGTTTATAAGTTTGAATCAAATCAATGGGGTGTGAAAGGCAAAATGAAAGTTGCAGTGTTTGACTTAATATTGTTTTGGTCGGATCTATGTAAATATTGGAATGCAAATCATGATATATGTATTTTAAGGTGTGCCTATCGTGTTTGGGATCTAGGGAAATGATGGTAGAAATTTTTCAGTGTCTTGTACATAATGTATATTTTTATAAATAGCCTTTTGGATTTTTTTTCTTATTTTTGTGTTTTGTATAGTTTGTTGTTTTGTGAGTTTGTTAGTTAGTTATTTTTTTGATGTGTTAATTTGTGATGTTGTTGATATTTTGTTGTTAATTGTTGTCACATTCTATTGTGTTTTGTTGAGTACAATGATAAATTGACTTTGCCAGTTTTGGAGCTTCATGATTTTGTCATGTGATTCAAGTTGATATAATTTCGAAGTGGATTTTTCAAAAGTAAGGTAGTTATGATTGAGACGATGGTCACTTGTTGGTTTTATTTATGTTTGATCATGGATTGTATAGTATGAAATAACATGTTTTGAAAACCTATGAAACCTGGAGAATAAGAAAAATAAGATGTTAGTTTATGTCCTCATGAATGTGAACTAAGATAATACAAATATGAAAAATTGGAATTATATTGCAAAAACTCCACAAGTATCACAAATAAAATTGCATACACTCGCATTTCATAACATTGCATACATCACCCTTGCATTCCATATTTCACATTCCATAGAAAGATCATTTATAAAATTCAAAATTTCTAATTGGTTTTAGCAAAATTCATGTTGCTTTAATCAGGGGCACTTTCACAAAGGCATTTTGTACAAAATTGTAAAAGACAAGGATTCATGTATACACCATAGTTTTCAAATCCCTAAATGTTTTCGGTCACTCAACAATTTCTAGTGTGTTAGGTAATTTTTGAAAAGTGTGTCATATTCTATTAGGATCATTGCACAATATATTAAAAATATCTTGAGATCGAGAACTGATGTTGAAATTATTTGGAACCAAGAACAACTTACACATATTGAAAACATTTTGGGTAAAATGGTAAAAACCATCCTTGGAAGAAAATGTGAGGTGAAAATGGGCATCCTTGTCGGTCCCATCATGCAACATAGTCCATGGAATTCATTATTACCATAAATTCTTGAAATTCTAAAAAAAATCAGAGTAGTAAGGATAGGGTCAAATTATCATCATACTTTGGTTGAGAATTTGATTCTCCAAAGCTTTCATTCTACTTGCATCATGCACCAATAACTATTGGGTCATAAGGATTTGTACTACTTATCCCTTAGATGGATGGGTAGTCATCCCTAAGATTCAAGCAATATAAAGCCAAAATCATGGACTATGGGGTTAACCTCCACCGGGGCTATAGACGCTTGACTGGTAGTGGAGTATGCTCATGTGTGGCGACATGTCTCATTGAAAAGTGAGACCTATGATAGTTCAAATGGGTAGGCTAGCCTTGTGATTCATTCATAACAGGTTTAACCATTTTGGTCAAAATGAGGTAATGAAATCACTTGCACACACATACTAGTTCTAGATGATAGTAAGATCATAATTGAGCTCTTGATCTGGTAAAGGAATTCATGGCACAAACATGTGTTCCTAAGAGGATTAGACAGATTTTAGTGTGTTTGTTTATTGTACTAGAATTTTTGAGTCTTTGTAATACAGGTTGTTCATTTCAATACATTTTTTTACCTTATATCATATTATTTTCCATATCATCCTATCGGTCATGAAAGGTCAGTTTTAGGTCCCTTGATTAATGTATGATGACAAGCATGGCCAAAACAAATATTTATATTGAAAATAATAATTAATACATATCACCTGATCCCCACTAGCAATACATCATATCATGCATAAATAATCTTTGATTTCGGTAATTCATATTTGTATTGGTCTATTCTCATTCTTTGGACACTTACTGATGCTCCTAATTCTCATATTTGGATTTTGTGTGTTTTCATAGTTTGGTTTTTGAGTCCGAAATGTCCAGGTACATTTACCAGCAAAGTCGCCAATGTTGTAATGTCCTTCAAAATGACCCCAAAATTGGGGACCCACTTGAAATTTGAAATTCTTTGTCTTTGCTTTTCGCTTTCATCATCTAGTGTCTAGAATTTGATCTTCAGGTATTTTGTCTTACAATGGTTTCAATGTTAAATTTTGTATTACAATCCAAGGGTTCCTTTTTTGTTCCTATATGGTCATGTTCGTATGTTATATTTAGTTATGTCTTGTTTTAAATTAATTAAATTATAAAGTTTTATAAGTTTATTATTTAATATAGTTAGAATGATTATGTTTTAAATTAATTAAATTATAAAGTTTTATAACCTTATAATTTAATTATATTTAAGAATATTAATTTATAAATGTTTTATATCCTAATTAATATTTGTTTTGTGGGTAAGATTATTAAAGGCTAATATTTGAAAAGGCTTTATTGATATTAGGGTTTCTGTTAGAAAATATAATAATACTTTATTGATTTATCTCTAGGATCAACTCTGTATAAATATCAGAGTTGATCATTGAGAGTCGTTGTATTACAACAACTCATCAAACCTGATGAAGACACCATTGAAATTTCTCCTGACATATGGACACACGAAGAAGTGGAAACTCAAGTGTGTATCCTAGTGAAACTTAAGAGAATATTCACTTATTATAACACCCCCCCTTATGTGATACTAGAGGAGATTTTACAAATGAGTCTCGACAACGAAGCCTGATTAGGTACTCATGTAAAATATAGATAGTTGGTGGAAAAAAACCCTGTGGGAAAAAAACAACTCTCATCCCTTCATTTTGTAATGATGGTAAAAACCTAGTTGGAAAAGCCATCAATCAAAAGCAAATAATTATGAAAGAGGTTTGTCTTCAAATGGCAAATATTGTCCTCTTTAAAAAATAAAATATGAGTCCCGAAAAGAAGGCCTGATGAGGTACTCATGTACAACATGTGATCAAAAGAAAATAATCACTAAAGAAAAACTCTTCTAAGAAAAATCCAAAGTGATTCCCAAGGAATGTGAAGATAGGATGGAGAAAGAGCCACAAAAATTGCAAGGGTAGTCCAAAAAGGACTCGACAAGCATGAGTGTGTGGTTTCCACCTATATGAACATGATAAGGAAACCACATGCTAGAGTAGAATAATAAGGGAGATGGGTGTGGAAGATTGAGAGGAAGGAAGATGTCCTCTTCAACCCCCCTCTAGGATAACTTCTATTATGAAGCCTTGCAATGGACCCATCAGATGTCTTGAAAAGGTAGAGAGTGTTGCAGAAAAGAAGTTATTCTCCTAGACTGGTGCATGTGAACCATGAAAGATGGTCACTAGTAAAATTCCATGAAGCCAAAGTGTCTCACAGATAGTATTAACCACAAAAATTGCAAGGCATGTCCAAATTGACTCTGCAAGCATAAGTAGTGGTATCCACCTGTGTGACACAATGGTTTGAATATATTTTCCAACAAAGATGGGCAAACAATAAAAGAAGGGGTATTTCCTTAAGTATGAAAACTAGCAACAAGGCCTGATTAAATACCCATGTATAATATGTGATCTTGAAATAAGAAATATCACTAAAGAAAAATCCCCCCTAAAACTATAGTGTATCACAATAAAGGGTGAGAAGATAGGATGGAAAAGGAATCATCATAATTGCAAGGGTAGTCTGAAATGACTCCACAAGCACAAATATGTGATGTCCACCTATATGAACACAATGGGCTGATGTATAAGGTCCAAAACATAAGAAGGAACAACAAAAAAAAACAATGGAAGAGGAGATGCTGGGAGTGTCAGGTTCAACCGATAATCCACTCGAAAAGTTTTTATAAGATCAGAGGTTTTTCTTAAAGTGAATAAAGTGGCCCTCACTAAAAAGAAATAGGCCTTCACTTAAAAAATAAAAGTGGCCCTCACTTAAAAGGAATAGGCCCTTATATAAAGTTAATAAAGTGGTCCTCACTTAAAAATAATAAGGTGACCCTCACTTAAAAGGAATAGGCCTAAATAAAGTGGCCCTCATTTAAAAGGAATAGGCCCTCATTTAAATTGAATAAAGTGACCTCACTTAAAAATAATAAAGTGACCCTCTTTTAAAATGAATAGGCCCTCACTCAAAAGGAATAGGCCTTAAGAACCAAAAAAAAAAATGGTTCTTTTACAATGATTGAGGATATTTTTGGAGGGTAAATTAAAAACAAGAATCTTAAAAGGTTCTTTACAATTTGTATGTAGAAATGAAGTCCTATACAATTTTAAAAAACAAAAGTTACCCTCCACTAAAAACATTGGGCCAGTTGAGTTGGGCCAAATTAATAAAGTTTAAAAACTTTATTGAATACGATAAAGGGGAAGTGGTCACTCATCTTTATGAAAAAGATAGGCGTCGCAGCTACAAATGAATAGGTTAATGTTTCTCATCGAAAAACAGATGAGCCCCAGTAGGTTTTCCATAAAAAATTTTGATGGTGTTGTTCTGAAAATGGGTATGCCTGTTTCTATCAGAGAGAGGCTGCTAAAAATAGCATGAACTCAATAGTTATAGGTGTGAATAAAACTACTGCTTAGAGTCTAAATACTTTGAATACAGAAAATGCATGTAGTGGAGCATATTTAGATTTAACTGGAGTTTTATCTGAGATAAAAACGACAAAAAAGGATGCCACTTCCGCTATGGTATGACAGCAAAACATTTCAGTTTTTCTAACATACTCCAACAATAAAGTCTGCCTTGTGGTGGATGTTCTCCGACTTGAACCCATGATGCCAAAACAAGTAAAAATAGATCTACCATTTTTGTCGTCTCCAACATAAAGCTTGTCTAACATCGCGCTCTGATTTCCAAATAGTAATCTTCCAAACAACTCTTGAAACATCATCATAACGACATAATCACCGGTGCTGACTGGTGGTATTTTCACGTAGTTTCAAAATTCGATGATTGTCACTACGTCCATAGCAAGTGGAATCTATTGATGCCACTCTGCTATTTATCTCCAATCGCCAATGTGGGAGAGCAGTACGTTTCCTACCATATGCAACAGCGTTCTCAACTGGATAACAACATAAAAAAAATTCCCATTAATTAAAAAACTGAAACACATGGCTTTAACTAGCATCTTGCCACAGGATTTGGCTGAAATATTGGAGCAGTATTTTTCTTCTTCGATGATCTGGTTTTGAGAAAACGATGAGTTTTTCTAGCTACAAAAATATTTGAACTCCGTAGCTTTTTTGATCACATTGGCAGAAATATAGCGCCTCCACTTAAAATGAGCGTCGTCTCCACCTATAGCCTCTGCCTATAGCCTATAGCAAGGATCATCGCCATACAGACAAAACACTTGGAAAAAAAATGAGCAACCCTTTGTACAGAGGAACCTCCCATATCACCAATTCAAAAATATCTATGAATTTTTCTTTCGAGATCCACCTTTAAATGTTGTCACACAACTCATCACACAGGAGAAATATCATGACATCGTTGAACGAAAATCATACCGTGAAAATAGATCAATTGCATTATGATTGTTATTACAACTGCATCATGTACTCACTGTATAATAGGGATTTCTGCATGTCATCTTCACTCCTTCACCATCTGCGCTGAAATCAAAAACTGACAAATTGTAAAATAGCAATGCACACCAGAAATCATGACTTCTAAAACTTAGTTGACGTCCAGTTCTCCACTCCATGTGTCGTATGATGTAGAAATCAGGGAGTATTCAATAGTGGTTAGCATTGCTTCCATGGACTAGTAGTGCATACGAAACGGGCAATAAATATCGCCTTCGATAGTTAACTAAATTATCTATCTCAATGATGTAGAAGGAATCTATACTGAAAAAAGGAGATAGCGATCCGTTATCACCCTCTGATATCCATAGCTCTATCAAGCTCCCATCACACGCCATGACTGCAATTTGTCAATAACAATCGTAGTGCAAACAATTGCTAAAGAAATAACAATGGAGCTCTAAACTTCTCAGTACTTCATGTCATTACTGTTTTTCAAACAGGTGTCATATGTGTTTGTATTTTAGAGCATGGCAAGGTCAAATTTCCTCCTGAGTACCCGTATAAGCCTCCTCATTGTTGTAATCTAACCTTTGATCTCAGTACACTCGGATGCTCTGTTGTTGCACACCTCATCCAAAGTTATCGTCGCATCGTCTTTCTTTAGCAAAAGAGCTACACAAGGGTTCCTCAACCTACAAACTCTACAAATTTTTGAAATAGGTGATAATAATTATTTCAAAAAACAAGTACTGATTTCAGATCTCTGTCAATTTAAGGGATATACATAACAGTAATGGTCAACCATCCATAGTAGCTAGAAAGAACAACCCGACTTAGCACCAAACCCATATTGTCAAACCACATCATGGCCTTCACCACAGTAAACAAAATAAATGATGTCAAATCATTGGAACTCATGATCATAGGTCATCATTTAGTGCAATGCGATAAAAAATTCTTGAGAATAAATGGGCATTTACATCATCGATGCTCGATCAGGGAGCAACATCATGGATCAGCATCATTATTACAGCCAAATGTATCAAAAAAATAAACCATTCATATTGTTGTCTTCCACACATCTGGTAGAACACTCCTTTGCAACATGAAAATGAACAAATAACTTCACCTAGGCACTCATATCTTGCTGGTACCAATTCAAAGATCACACAGCTTGCACATATGGCACGCTGCTCGCCTGAGAGTGCCCGCCAGTGCGTCAAATTCAAACTCCCACTCGCATTCAGACGAGCCTTGAAAAATTCAAAACCTTGAAATCATTTCCAAACAAACTTTGAAAATTTCATAAGGCTCCAAATGGCCGCCACAAAATAGAGATCACCTCTAGGCAATCGCTAAAGCTTCAAAATTCTTTTGTTTTCACTAGCCAAACTTAGATGCCAAGAAACAATAAATATTATCTCAAATCGAAGGTGGAAGATTTAATAATTGATCTTAAAGTAGAATAAAGTACATAGTTGGTTCTTCACTGAGAGCACTCTGGTGTCTACGCTGTAGTCTACCCTATCATCGTGGAAAAACAATTTGATCTTTGGCACTCCTTGCATCGATTTATGGATTAGCACTCCATAACAATAGCAATATTATGGGCATATCTGTGGGCAACATCAGGTTTCAGTACAGATGCATGATTTCACACGGAAAATATATCATCACACGTAGGAGAGCCATAGAAGAGTACTCGATAGTGGTCAAACCACACATCCACATCCCTGTTACAAGAAAAATAGCCTCATTTTAGCATAATATAACAATGGATTTCACTGTTGCATCGACGTATAACTGACATCTAAAATTATCGAAGCAAACAATACCCCAAAAATTCTATAACGTGGATCTGAGTTCATGATTTCACATCCTCCTTGGAGAGCCGCGATGTCATATATGTAGCAACAAACATATGTAATATTTTGTTCTATGAATATCACTGTAGAAACTATCTTGTTTCCTCCTCCTACCAGCAGAGAAGCATGATGACACCTCTAAATCAAATGCATGAATTTTTCCATTGTATGTCTTGAAGAGAACAACCTTCATGAAGACTCCACCATCTCTCGCATCGTCGTCCATGTTCCCATGTTCAAAAAATAAATTTCACACAAAAATTTAGATCTGATGGTTAGTCGATATACTAGCCAGTGCACTGCGTAACATCAACAGGACTCTATTCAGATTGGCCACAATTTCCAAAATTGAATGTCGATTGACAACGTTGTCAACGTCTATTTACTAGCCTGGATCAGTGAGATCTGCATGCATTCCCTTCACACTGTACTGGAAAACTCCATCAGCATGCGATTGGGGCCTTTCATAGCATTTAGAAATTTTGGGTATGACATAAGATCGTGAGTCCTCCATGGTTTTAAAAAATTATCATGACTTGCTCTTCATTGGTGTTGACACATCGCACTTAGAAAAATGATGTGGCATCTTTCTCTTTTGTTCACTAGCAGTTCACTGTATAGCATGCCAAAAACAATTCATTTTAGCATTGCTATGTACTGTAGTAAAAACTACTATACGAGGAGCATGAAGGATGCCATTACGTGCCAGGACTGCATGTTCTCAACACAAAAGCACGACAACATCTTCAGTAGCTATGGCAACGGTAACAGTGAATGCAGTCTTCTGTAGGAACTCCATGTCGATGATTCTCTGTATGTAGATTGCCACCCAAATCGTTGTTATAGCTGCAATTCTTCGACAATGTTGGTTTATCTCCATGTTTCTAGTAGATGGGTGGTATTTTATCGTAATTGCAAGTATGGATTCAGCGAAATGAACTTCAGTTACAGGGCGTAGATCTCTAGACTGTTTATCGGTATACATAATATCGATCACTTGACTTTCGCTAGCATCATCCACATACGTGTGAATTCTAAAAACAATTTAAAAAAATTAATTTCCTTCGATGCACAAGCAGCGTTTCACGATCAAATCTTGAACTACAGACTGCATCCATCAAGTACACTTTGATGCATCATCTCTGCTTCTCCTGAACATGATGTAACTAGAAATGACACACCTATAAACATATTTTTTGATTTGTAGCCTCTTAGACTCTTCATATCGCAACTCGACGCCCTCTGCTTCATCTATGGACCTGACCAGCAACATGCTTCAAATCTGCACGAACACAAATAAATAGGATTTTGTAGACTCACAGCTTCGGTGAACATCAAAGCAAGAATCTGCCTGGTGGAGTTGTTGCTTCGGGATGGACCGCAAAATCCAAAATTATCCTTTGCTACCATAGTGGAGTGAGGGCAAAAATCTCGCATAATTATCGATTAATCTAGAACAGCGTCAATAAGCATCATGGTATATACAGTAATGCCCTTCGACCAAAATCTGATTTTTCCTATCACAGTAACATCCAGCATAATAGTTACGTGGAGGTAGCACACTATGGATGGTCATGAGATCTACAATTCTCAAACTAGCAAGATCCAAAGCCAAATGAACTCAAAGGTGTGGCTGTTGAGAGTGCTGGAGAAAGTGGTGAACCCTTAAAAACTTACAGTGGGCGATAGATTGAACAAAGGAGTAGCAAAACCAAAGACATTGAATGAAAAACAACATTGAGAACCAAAAAAATTGCACCAAGAATTGAACTCAATCTAAAACTAAAAAATAACCTAAAAAAAAGGGAACCTCCCAAAAACTAAAGTTTTTTCTTTTGACCATATAGTTTTTGATCCATCAAAATATAGAGAGCATACTCTCTTAGTTTTGGAAAACATAATGGGGAGGAAAAACAAACGAGGGGGGATTTCCATGAGGGAAATCCCCCTATGAAGAAAAAATCCTTAGGCTCATAGGGCAAGGAAAGCCCACTCCGATCTCATGTTACAAAATATAATAATACTTGATTGATTTATCTTTAGGATCAACTCTGTATAAATATCAGAGTTGACTCTGATCATTGAGAGTCATTGGATTACAACAACTAATCAAACCTAATGAAGACACCACTAAGAGTTTTCCTGACACATGGACACATGGAGAAGTGGAAACTCAAGTGTGTATCCTATTGAAACTTAAGATAATATTCACTTATTCTAACAGAGCAAAAATATTAAATCTATTGAAAAGACTTTATTGATATTAGGGTTTCAAGAATTTGTTTTTAAAACTGATGGAACAGAGCAAATTAATCAAGAGGAAAAAATTTCTCAAGTTATAAATGGAGAATTAGAAACCAAAGAGAGGGTCAGACAGGTTGGAGAAAAAGATGAAAGATTGAAAGGAGCCAAATAGAATACCAAGTTATAGATGAATCTACATTTGCACACAAATATAGAGGCTTTGATGGATTCATTGTAAGATCTAATATTTTATATCAAATTCAATTTTTATTGAAAGGAAGCACTATTGTGGTATTTTTAATTTATAAGTTGATTGATATAATTTTTTTAATAAAATTTTCGTAGAAGATAGCACCAAATTTATTGTAGAATTGTGTAAAATCTGGTCTGCTTGAGTTTGGTTTTCAAAGTTGTGTTATCCGTGCTATAGCAAATTTGTCCGAACGTTTTATTCAAATTTGTTTCTTTACGCTAAGACCTTTTTTAATTTATTAGAGACATGAAGATTTAAGATAAAACCTGCTTTATTTTATAAAAGATTTAAATTTCACAACTAGATTAAAGTTTGAATTTATCACTCAAATATTTAATTCTATAAATATTTTGGGTATCAATGAACTTTTTATTTTAAATTTCATAAAGTTTATAAATTTCATTGAATTTGTTTTATTAAAACCCTAAGTTGAATTTCAAAGATTCTGATTTATAGAAAGGGTTGTAAAATTTATTTAGGTCAAATATTTAAGTTAATAAATATTTGACAAATAAATTTTAGAGATAAAGAAGGATTATATGGATTATTGATTTTAATATCATAAAATTTTAAAATCCATAATTTGAGATTTATTTATGTTATTGGAAGTTTGATTTATTAAAATTTTCAATCTCAAATCATAAATTCCAAAGTATTATTGAAAGGATTAAATTTATTTATTTCAAATATTTGAATTAATAGATATTTTAATTAATAAATATTTGGTTTAAAATGTTATATGAATTATAATTTTTATATTTTAAAGTACAAAAATATATAATTAGAATTCATATAAGGTTAAAAGTATTTTTAATCAAATTTCATCTTTTAAAATAGATTTGCATTCACAAATATTACCTTTAAAATGTAAGTTTATCCATTTTGAGAAAGTAAATTATACTTATGAAAATGCAAGTAATGATTTCAAGATCAAAATATTTATTATACTAGGCCCCTTCTTAATAGTTGATTGTTAATCCCTGAGATATTCTATGCACTTAAATGACAAAAATTCATAACGTGTTACATAAAAGAACCTTGGAGAAACATATTTTCTTTGCAAGAGAGGATTACGGTCTTAATTGTCAAGTAATATTTGTAATCGGATAAAATCACACCTCAACACATATGTGACAATATTTTTCACTCCATTTGATATGAAGATGATGTAGTAGTATTATTTGACAATTTGTTCCTTAACATAAGAGAATTATTTATTATTTCATCTCTAAAATGATTTTTCATTTTGTATTCTTCGGGTATATTGAACAATTCATCAAAGAATATATTTTTATTTAGCACATGAAGATAATTGACTAATATTTTAAATATTTATCCAAGTGCTCTTACTATTACTTGAAAAAAATCTTCCATTTTTTCTTCTATAGTTTGTAATTTATCTTTTAATTGTGCTACCCTACAAAGAAAATATTATATACTTTCTCCATCATGAAATTTAGATAATGCAACTATTCTTGCAAGTGTAAAATGGTTGCACGATTCCTTCCCTCAAATATAGCACATAATTTATAAACAAATTACCCCATAAGGCTTAGGGGAAGCTATCTTAAAGAAAGCGTAGGGCTACCACTTGAAATGGGCAGCACGCAGTAGAAGATAGCTAAATCTCTAGAAACTAGAAGAGCTTATTTTTTTATAAAATATATCTCTCTATGATTTGAATAGGGTGAAAAAATAGCCAAAGATAAATATTTTTTCAACCCAAAAAAATTATTGAATATATATATATATATATATGGATAAAAAATAACTATACCACAACCCTTAAGCAATATGGATACAGTCTAAAATTATCCAAAAAAAACTGAACCAGATCTTAAGAAAGAAGAGATTCAAAAGCTCGAATGCTTGCAAAGAACTATCCTAGCTTTGGTACCATGTTAGAAAAAGTATTCTACTAAAATAAGGAAATAATTCTACAACACATCACAAGACTTGTAGATAATCTCAATAAACTGATTGATTATTCCATGAATCAACTTTCTATAAATAACAAAGTTGATCGTTGAGAGTCTTTGGATTAAAACAACTCATCAAATCTGATCTAGAC
The DNA here is from genome assembly GCA_028583015.1 of Wollemia nobilis. Taxonomy (NCBI): domain Eukaryota; kingdom Viridiplantae; phylum Streptophyta; class Pinopsida; order Araucariales; family Araucariaceae; genus Wollemia; species Wollemia nobilis. The sequence goes on along the minus strand of JAQPPZ010010125.1, from coordinate 149,267 downwards.
TATAAATGAGAGTTCACCTGACTCATGAAGGAGTTGAAACTCAAGTAAGTCTATCCTAGTAGAACTTAAGAGAATAATTACTTATTCTAACAATGACAATTTCCTAATTAGCTAAACTATTTATGTTTTCTTAAAAATTAGATAAGTGTAAAAAGAAACTACACCCTTGACTTTAAAATTAAGTCTAATAAAGACCCCTATTATATGGGAAATAAAAGTAAGAAATATGATGAAGGTTAGGTTGGAATGTGAAAGGGACATATTTAAAGGAATGATTTAAAAATATTTGATGTGTAAGGTAGAATTGATATACATACACAACTAATATATAAATTATTAATTAAGTCAAATGCAATTTATGTAAAGGAAAAAAATATTTAAATAAAAAAAGAAAGAAAGGTGCTTATCTCCTTAATAGATGCTTAACTTGATGTCACAATATTTTAACTTTGAATATTGGATCCTTGATCATTTTATTTATAACATTTTTCTTGGATTATGGGTCTCCACCAAGACTTTGAAGTATGTATGGGAACCTATGATGGATACTAGCATGGAAGGAGAGAAAGACAAGTTGTGTCATGCTTCAATATCAATATTACAATAATTACTTGGTAGGACAACAAATAGTATGTTAGAAATATTAATCCCATTAGATCTAACACTAAATTATATTTGAAAGAACAAAATTATTTTTGAAAGAATATAGACAATACAAGTAGTATGTAGGGAGGGATTGAAGAATTTGTATTCCATAATAAACTATAGGGTTTCTTTATTGAGAATGTGAATTGGATACATCATAGTCTTGTTGGAAAATATTGGTCTAAATCTATATAATTTTATTAATAGGATACATATCAATATAAACATTGATTGACTAAGGTTAGAAATGAAATAGCCATGCTCAAAGTCATCCAAAAATGATAAAGATTCTAGGTTTCTTCTTTTATGTTGATAATATACTATGTGTATGATGGTAATTGAAAAGTAGGTATTATTGACAAAGTGGAGGTATTATTGACAAAGTGGAATGTGCTTATACCTAACATAAACCTAGGGGTTAAATTAATGTGGTACTAATACATTCTCAAAAGGTGTTGTTGGTGATATAGGTGGAAAAAGAAAGATAAAGAGGGATTTAGATAGATTAAAAGAAGTTATTATTACATTATGTTCTACCATGTTCCTTTATCAAAGGCAATTAATTAACAAAAAAAAATTACCATGTACTTTTTCCTAATAAATAGTCTGTCACTTTGTTTTCTTCTATGTAAGCATGAGAATATGTCAAATAAGTAATTTTACATAATAATTTATGATTAAAAAACATCAAAAAAAAATTATTATCAATATAGCATTCATACTTGATCCTCTTCATAACATTACATTAATTTATGATTTTCCTATGAAATTAATGCTATTTTAGATTTTTTCATTAGTAAATTGTCCTCTTGTTAAAAACATTTAACCTCCATAAAAGTATATGTTCTAATTTTATATAATTTAGTTGAAGCAAAAATTTTTTTATCAATGTATTTTAAAATTAATTTTAGTATCAATTTTCTTAACCAAAGATGTCTATTAAAATTAATTTTTATAAATAAAATAAATTAAAATTTTATAATAACTAAATTAAAACTGTTTTAACACTTCAAATATCATCTAAAACTATTTCAAAAATCTTTAACTTATTTAAAAATGAATTGTACCACATTAAAATTATTTCACGATAATCTCCTCTACCATAAAAATCACTTGACAAAAATATAAATCTTGTACACATTTAATTTCAACCTTTCAATTTACATTAAAAAAATGGTTAAAAATAAATACATTGTTGTAAATGCCATCATTTTTTATATTTCAGCTCTCAGAATGGTAAATAGTTTATTTATTAGGACTATTATTGGTAATGAGCCATAAAATCAATCCTTATCCCAAAAAAATATTGAAAAAAAAAATTAGAATACATTACATAATAAATTTAGAAGTTCCTATTTTAACAATATTAAATCTAAAAGTATGATAAGGTTCTTTTTGGACGAAATGAGTTTTTACCACGCGTCTAGTAAAGTTTTAGTGTTAAGGCCCTCCCTGCGCCTTGGAATCGTGTGGTTAAAGTCATTATGGATTTTTTTACTATGGATTCTACGTATGAGGTGGTACGAAACTTTCATGCAATGTTTTTGAATCACCTGCATAGACAACGATGGGTGAATATTCCCAATTTCTTGTTCAAATCGCTTAGTAGATCAATGTTGGCTACTCAAGAAGGTAAGGGTAAGGTTTTGTTGCATCTGGCACTGGTGCTTATTATTTTTGAGCATGTTGCGATGGAGAAAGGTATTGCTACTGATGAAACTTTTTGCTCTTTGAATTCTATTTATTTTCAAGTCAGTAATGTTTTAATGGTCATGGATGATGATGTCAGCTCTGAGGAAGAGTTTGGGCCTCCCCTTCTTGGGATTCTATGTTAGGGAAGATGGTTATGAAAGCACGAGATTCCAAAAATAAAAAGAAACACTAATTGCTGCAATGTAAACTAACTAGCTTGATGCACGAAATAAAGCGGATATAATCGAATCAAAACCAAATGTAAAAGGAGAAAGCAGGAGCACAACCCTTTTTATTAATGTGATTCCAACTCGGTTACAATACATCTCCTCCCTTTTTAGGGGCTAGGAGAGTTAGCATGTTTCCATTACAAAAGTGAATAGTGATATCCTTTCCGCGTGCCCACATGCAAAATGGGCGGGCCAAAGCATTGTCGTCGCTGGTGTTGATGGGTCTTCGATCTTAGCTGCTCCTCCTATGTTCAAAGAAACAACAAAAATGTGTTAGTAGCACCTGCCACAAATAGGGAAAGTTTGTTCTTTGAAATTAACAAAAGATGCATGTAAAAGATTATCGAAAACAGTGAATAAAATGAATCTAAATCACCTGCAAATCTGATAGAAACCAAAAGACCTTACCAGAGGGCCACTGTCATCGAAACATTTAGCCAATATGCTTTCAACTAGAATTCGTCCCTGGGCAGAATGAATTCTACTATTATTCGTCCTCGGGTGGGACGAATTCTACTGTGTTAGGAAAGCCAAAGTGATACCGTCTAAATGTCGAACCTCAGGGTCTCCAAAACACCTGCAAACAAAGGGGTTAAGTAATTGGGGCCATTTTGGGACGACCTAGATGGTCGGATTCTCCCAATTTGGCCTCTATCCATGAGAATTCAATGTCGCTACCTGCAAGTTAGTGAGGGCCACAAAATCGACAAAGCATGATAATACTTGATAAACGTCTTTTGAAATCAAGATTGTAAACTATCTAAATAGCATAGAGTGTAATGTGAAATGAATAAATGATAGAAAGCAAATTAGAATGAAACTAACAAAAAGTGCGGGGTGCCCGAGTGGGCCACCCACAGTTGGAACTTGATTTTGACGCCAATCCACTAGGGATGGGCCCAAAATCTCTTGGGATTGTGTTGTCGACAAATTGGTGGATTGAGGTGGTCAAATGTTGGGTTTGGGTTCAGATCCACGCTTCCAAAAGCCACCCAATAACCTCTCTTGCGAAAGATATTAATGGATGTGAAAAGGTGAATCAAAAAAGGATGCAATAGGGTGTTCAATTTGGCAGCACTTCGTTGCTTGAAAATGCCTCCAACCTCTCCTCATTTGGGTGGGAAAGTCCACCATTTTATAGACCCATGGGGTCTCTTTGGAGGGGCATGCAGGGATGCCATGTGGCGGCCATGCCTTCCCAAGGGGAAGGAGACCCCTCCCTGACTTGGGCTTCCATGACTGCCTTTGTGACAGTCCACTAACTGCCAACCTACCCACCTACACGCGCATGCACGGTAGGAGGCAATAATTGATTGTCCTCGGCTGCCACTTGGCGGAATTTTTCTTTTTTCCCATTAAACCTGGAATTCATCCTGACTAAATATGATTTCATAATTCGTCCCTGGGTGGGACGAATCCCAGTTAGTATTCGTCCCTGGGTGAGACGAATACTGAGCAAAGTGTCTGAATGTGCCGAATTGCTTCTTGACCTTACAAAATTGCTATGAAAGTGGTCAAGACCACTGTTTAACCTCTGAGGGCTGCCCTAGGGGCTGTGTGTGTCAACGCGATCAGTGTTTACAGTCGCATAATCAGATTGGTGTCATTTTGGTGTCTACAGATGCCCCTTTTTGGGATGCGCTGTGCATGGTGCAGCGCCGAGCAAAAATAGATAACCAAAGCTCTAATGATTAGGGTTTCTTGGTAACCTAACCAACTTTTGATGCCCCAAGCATGGAAAGGGCATGCATTCTTGAATCCTTGCTTCTGACGAGCTAAGGAATTTTATTTCAAGTATTAACCTATTTTGGTGAGGTGTGACTTGAGCTTGGACATTGATCAGTCATGATTAGGAAAAGGGCGCAACCTTTTATCCACAGGGGAACCTTGTGTTCATGCTTCGAGAATGCCAAGTGTTTGATCAATTTGTGATAATTTCTTATTTATTGCCCCAAGAAGGAGCGTAATTGTCTTTGTCAATGATTCTTTGAGTGCATGTCATTTTCTTTAACTGGGTGTGTGCTTGTTGATTGGTGACTAAGTGTGACTACCCCCTCAAGCGATGAATCGATGAGGGAATGACCTTCATGAGAAAAGGGACGAGTCACTTGACCCAAGATGACTTGTGCAAAGGTGCCTTTAGATGGTTTATCGTTAAGCATGTGCAATTTTTCCAACATTTAGACCTATTTTTGGTGGGTGTTAACCCTTTCTGTGATGCTATTCGGAGCTAAAATTGGCAAAAATCCATCTTCTCATGGAGCGGTCCGGCTAAGATAGCCTTCTTAGGGAGTAGGATAATGACAATTTGTGACCCCGACGTCTATTTTGTATGCCCGGGATGTCAAGTGCAATAGCACTCTCATTGGGCAAATTTGTTATCTATTTTTGTGCATATTTGTTCATTTTTTGATGTTTTTGAAGTTTCTGGCCTGACTTCATCCTAGGGTGGGATGAATTCCAGCTTTAGAATTCATCCCTGGGTGGGACGAGCGCTAAAAAGAGTGCTCATCCCAGTAAAGGACAAATTCCACCTCAAAATGCCTATTTAAGGGCCAAAAGTTGAGTTTGGGCTCATTTGCATCTAATTTTTCTTGCGATTTGGAGCTCTGGGGAGGAGGAGGTTAATTCTGCGAAGGGAACCGTTGTCGAATTTTCCCTGCCATCATGAGTACACAAACTGTTTCGAGCGGCAGAGCCGAAGAGAGACCTGTAAGTGCTCCCTAGAGTTTATTTTTTTGTTTTAAACTGTAAGTGTGTTGTTTTTTTGTACAGTTCTTTTCCATGATTTTAATTAATTTTTTTGGTGTGTTTTCTTTTGCAGGTTGTTAGGAGCCGGTACCGTGTACCCACTGCTTTTACTGAGGTAGGGGGGGTGCTGACTAATGCTGACTAGGAGTGGATTGATGCCCTTGGGCTCAAGCAGGTGGCTCGACTAGAGCCTATGGTCGTGGATCAGGCCTATCTAATGGCCCTGATCAAACTTTGGGATCCGTGGACCAACACTTTCCATCTCCTAACAGGGGAGATGACTGTGACTCTGGAGGATGTCTATCGGCTTTTTCAGATTTTGATAGATGGACTACCCATCAGGACATCGTCGCGTGATCAGCAGACTACTGTACTTACGAGATGCTTCGGGCATGGGGAGCGGTTGGGTGTAGAGAACCCAATGGAGACGGTCGAGGTGGATTGCCAGGTTGGCAAGATTTTGGTTGGATGGTGGCAGGAGAGGGGTGTGTTAGGAATGAGGCACGCATTCCTGATGGGCCTCATTTCTAACATGTTATTACCTGACTCGTTAGGCACGAGGTTCCCATGGAACCTACTGGATTTGGTGTGGCAGTTGGTAGAGTGCCCGATAGAGGCACCACTAATCTTGAGATGGGGACAGACACTATTGGCATAGCTCTACGAGGAGCTATATGGGGTCCGCTATCGGTAGCAAAAGAGGGTCAGCTACAGTTATCTATTGCAGTGCTGGGTTTGGCAGCACATAGCAGTTGAGAGGCCAACCGGGTTACCATGGACGACTCGGGCGACAATGGAGGATAAGGAGATAGGTTATGCAGTTTTGTGGCGACGGTCCGCAGAGCAGGGGTAGATTCGACGGTGGGCAGGTGTCATAGGGCACTATGCCGATGCCTTCTCTTAGCTCACTCTAGGGGAGGTGGTTTGGCGCCCTTATCGGGACTGTCCAGCCTGGCCGGAGGCTAGAGAGTGGCTCCGATGGGTACATAGGGAGTGGTGGCTAATTGGGTGGCACGGGACCGAGCATGAGTTCTTCTCATATATCCAGGTTACATGATAGTTTGGGGTGCGCCAAGGGTTGCCTGGTGAGCCCATGGTTTATTGGCATCGAGGAGATGAGAGGAATCTAGACCGACCGGTCATCGTGCCACTGGGCGAGGATTCAGATGCGGTGATCGATGTCCCGGACGTGGATGACATCGGGACTACCACTGAGTATGACTCGTGGTGGGTACTACGACGATGGTGAGGAGAGGGACCACTAGGAGGCATGGAGGTGGAAGCGGAGGGTGTTGAGGCACCAGGGGATGATTGGGGAGCTCCGTTGGAGGATGCGGACATGGTTGAGGTGGGGGATGAGGATGTAGATTTGGGAGCTCCGGATCAACCGGACATGTAGGACATGGAGGAGCAGTGGAAGCCAGAGTAGGCTACTGTTCCAGAGAGTCTTATGCTTCAGGCGGATATGGAGGAGATGGAGTCTGGGATACGTAATGAGAATGTGTGACTGACAGAGCTACTATGGATGCAGGATCAAGAGCTGGGGGATGTGCTACGGGAGAGGGATCTCCTATGGGCTCAGCTAGCAGAGCGAGATAGAGTTTTGGTGCAACACGATGATGCAATAGCTTACTACCATCGACGGGAGGCAGAGTGGTGTCGGCACCAGCTAGATTTGGAGAGGGAGGTCATTCGCCTCGATGGGTGGCTACCTAAGCCGTCAGGAAGTGGATCTTTGCACCGGACGAGGGACAGTGCTACTGAGCAGTTAGCATCATCTCATCGCAGGTGATTGGATGAGGGAGGCGGTAGCAGGCGTGATGCGGGGGCTAGTAGTAGCCGCCCTATAGGGTCCCATAGGACCCACACCACGGGGGGTAGTTCCCGTCGCACCGATCCTACATGATCATGGTGGTCAACGCCTTAGGGTGGGTGATTTTGTTATATGATTGCGGGGTCTGAGGACCAATTTTGTAGCCTGCGGGCATTTTTTTGATGATATATATATATATATATATATACCAGTTTTATTATGGTTATGCATATGTGATGATTTGATATTATGCATTATGGTTGATGAATATGGATGTATGCATGTTTGTTTACTTTGATGGATGCATATGCTATGATGAATGAAAATGTTTTTGATTTATATGTGATGTGCAAAAATGAAATGGATGAATGGTATTTGTGATGTTTGGTTATGGCACCATAGACTGTTTAGAACTCTGTTATTTTGTTTTTAGGTGATTGCTGTGATGCATGACTTTGTATGTATACATGTGGTTTTTGATGATATTGCAAGGATGAAAAGTAGCGCAGTTGGTTTAGAAATGTAGCTAAGGTTTTCTGAGACTCAGACGATTTTAACTCATTAGCCACGACTGTACTTTATCTTACAAGACTTTTGAACAAGGTAAGAATCGGACTTGTTTTTGACCAAGCTATTTCACATCCTTGTGTGTGTAGATGAGTTCATTTATGTGGTATTTGTCAGGATACCACCAATGCCAGATGGGCTTTCAACCGAACCTGTACTGAGGATCACCTAATTAGCTCCACTAACTCCTTTGTTGTATTTAGTTAGATTAATTTGTGGTGCTATCTAGGATACCATAAGCTAGCTCATCCACATGCAAACATTGATCTGTACACAAGTTAATGTGACAGATATATCATCATGCGAGAGGTTTACCGTCAGTGACCGGTAGGCTATCAACCAAACCGATACTGAAGTTTGCCTCATGACCTGTCGAAATGCTGAGAGTTCCAGGGATTCAAGTTTGACTCCCTTATTTTCTTCAATTGTCTTGGGATACTTGCTCGTTTGTAGTGATAAAATCACTGTTTATTATTTTTATTTGTTTTTCTTTTGAGCAAGGGATTTGGATATGGAGTGATGAGAATCACTATTGTATGTGCTTTTTGATGTATGCACTGTGGGGTGTCAAATTTTTTGGAGTTTTGACGTTTGCAAATTTTTGATGTTTTGCAACTATTGAGAACTTTGGGATTCTTAGGGAATTGGGTAGGGAGGATGCTTGTCCTTTTGCCAACTATCAACATTCTTTGGGTCATTCACACAGGGGGATGAGCAAGATAACCATTTCGCTTATGGTGAACTGGATTACTGTGCAGGTTTCATCTTTCATTCACACAAATTGGGAATTTTTATGTGTTTTAATTTGTGTTGGGATGCTACGTAACAAGGCGTATTTCAAGTAGAACTCTACCTTCTTAAAATCTGTCTGACTCTATACATTACGTGGCTAAAGAGCAAAATGATGACTGAATTACGAAAACTCTTGATACATTAGAAGACCACTGACTCTTAGTGTGGTGAAAAGCGGTAAATGGCGTTTGTTTTTTTTTTTTTTTTGATGGAACAATGTGGAACCAGATGGACTAGCAGAGCAATTACAGCCTATGGTGCCTTTGACTTGTATGACCACAAATATGCAATGTATGGATGTAATGCTTAATGCAGCTATGTATTTTTTTTGTATTTTTGATGGATTGATTTTTGTGAATATGAAGATGAGATGCTCTATTGATGAATTTGAGCATGCCTAGAAATGAGATGCAAAAAATTGTTGTTTTTGATGATTTTTGGATTTTGAATTTCTTTATTTTTTTGACCAAGTGATTGTGAGAATCCTTGGAGCATTTTGGGGTTGACCAAGTGATTTTAGGGATCCTTGGAGCATTTTTGGGATTGACCAAGCGATTTTAGAGATCCTTGGAGCATTTTGGGATTGACCAAGCGATTTTAGAGATCTCTGGAGCATTTTTGGGATTGACCAAGCGATTTTAGAGATCCTTGGAGCATTTTGGGATTGACCAAGTGATTTTAGGGATCCTTGGAGCATTTTTAGGATTGACCAAGTGATTTTAGAGATCCTTGGAGCATTTTGGGATTGACCAAGCGATTTTAGGGATCCTTGGAGCATTTTTGGGATTGACCAAGCGATTTTAGAGATCCTTGGAGCATTTTGGGATTGACCAAGCGATTTTAGGGATCCTTGGAGCATTTTTGGGATATGGCTCTCTTAGATATGGAATGGGCGCAAATGACTGATGTTCAAGGGTTCTGTTTCCTTGGTTTTGTCAAGAGAAGCTAGCCGGTATGTCTCGGGTCCTATTTTGCTATCAATAACATATGGACCTAACCAATTTGCCGCAAATTTGTCCCTTAGGTGGGACAGCAAACTAGAATTCTGTTGGTTTTCCTTCAAAACAAAATCACCAACCCGAAAGTCCCTCGGGTGAACTTTCATGTTGTAAGCTTTCTTAAGTCGCTCTTGATAAATACATAAATGCTCGCGAGCATTAACGCGTCGTTCGTCAAGCAACATAAGCTAGTCTAACCAGGCCTGCCACGTAGAGTCATCATTGATGAAATCCTACATTGATATGCGTAGGGAAGGAATCTCCAACTCTAGAGGCATGACTGCCTCGGAGCCATACACGAGCAAAAATGGAGTGGCCCCAGTGGGTGTCCGAATGCTAGTGTGATAGGCCCATAGGGCAAGTAGGATTTGAATGTGCCAATCCTTATGACTGTCTACGACGGTCTTTTTTAGGATGGCAACTAGCATTTTGTTTGACGCCTCTACTTGCCCATTTCCCTACAGATAATAGGGTGTCAAAAAACTATGCTGAATTTTGTACTTTGTGGTTAAAGCACGCACGTCTTTGTTCTTGAATGGCGTCCCATTATCCGAGACTATTTTGGATGGAATACCAAAAGGACATATGATGTTATGCAAAATGAACTCCACAATGCGGGGTCCAGTCGTAGAGGTAAGTGGAACTGCTTCCACCCACTTGGTAAAATACTTTGTGGCCGTTATGATAAATGTGTGACGGCCTGACAATGCAGGGGAGATCTTTCCAATTAGATCGAATCCCCACTATGAAAATGGCCAAGTAGACTGGACTGTCTGCAAGGCCTGGGAAGGTACGTGCATCAAATTGGCATGATGTTGACACTTCATGCACTTCTTGACATAGGCACAACAATATCACTCTAAATATGGCCAATAATAGCCCATGCGAAGAATGCGCTTTACGATGGCCATACCACTAAAGTGGACACCACATGTACCATCGTGCGCTTGGGCGATCGCCCAAGTGGACTCTTGCTGGTCCAAGCAATGAAGGAGGATTCCTTCATAGCTACGACGATACAAAATGTCTCCTATCAAGACATACTTAGCCGCTTTTTGCTTGAGTGCTCATTTTGTGGCATGAGTTAATCCAAGTGGGAGATTACCTAACTTGTGGTAGTCTCTAACGGGTAAATACCAGTCCTGTTGATCAGAAACATCGAAAGTATGAACAACAAATCCCTCTTGAAGTTCATCCCTAGCGAACGTTGAATGGGATAGAACATGTAAGAATAGCATTGTGTTGCTATTAATGGGAGTAGGGGAGAACAAGGACCCCCAATTGGCACATTTCAGACGATCTTGGATTCGAGAGAACTTATCCGAGGATGGTTCAATCTAGATCATGTGGATTCTTGGTGTCAAGTCTGAGCTTGCACACTCCATCATGGATTGTGATAAGGTTTTGACTTGAATGGTTTTCATATCACCGAAAAGGTCTTACGGGATTAGTGACCCCAAGGAGGCCATTGTGTCCGCAAAACGATTCGATGATCGAGGGAGTGCCTCGATGTCATACCACTCAAGTTTTGCCAAGAATTTGTCCACAAGGGCTTTATAAGCTTGCAGAACTAGGCATTTGCATTGATATACCCCTTTGACTTGATTGACAATTAATAGTGAATCACCAAAGATGTTCAGTCATTTGATGTTCATGCCGATTGCTGTCTAAAGACCTAGGAGCAAGGCTTCATACTCTACATTATTGTTGGTGCATGTGAAGTTTAATTTAAATGATAGGGGCATTAGAGCACCCTGTGGTGTGAAGAATACAATTCTTGCACCACCACCATGCTCACATTTAGAACCATCAAAAAATAGGGTTATGTCAGCCTGTGACTCAGGCTCATCAGAATCTGGCGATTCTGAGACATGGAAGACCCCATCATCGGGTAGTTCTATGACTAGAGGCTGATCGTATTCAAGAGGAGCCTCTGCTAGTTGATCGACTATGACTTGTCCTTTGATAGATTTTTATCCAATAAACTCTATGTCAAATTCTGTCAACAACATGATCCCTTTTGCCGTGCGACTACTATGATAAGTATGACTCATCATGTATCACAATGGATTCTCCTTAGACACAACATACATAGTGTTGCTCAGCATGTAGTGGTGTAGCTTTTTGGTAGCAAACACCACTACCAAGCAGAGTTTCTCAACGTATGCATAGTTAAGTTCATAACTAACCAGGGTGCAGCTAAGATAGTAAGTAGCCTGTTCCTTGTGAAGTTCATTCTTCTGGGCTAGCATGGTGCCTAGTGCCACCTCAGTAGCTAAGATGTATAAGTAGAACGGCACTCCTGGTCTAGGTGGTGCCAATACTGGTGGCGAAGCCAGGTATTGTTTGATTTCATCAAAGGCTGACTGGCACTCGTCATCCCAGTGAAAGGTAACCCCCTTGTGCAATAATTTGTTCATGGGTCGACACTTGTCAGATAGCTGTGCTATGAAGTGCTTAATCGATGTGACATTTCCTTGCAGACTTCTGAGCTACTTAATGGTAGTTGGGGGAACCATTTCAAGGATTGCATTGACTTTCTTTGGGTCCACTTCGATACCTCGCTTTGAGACTATGAAACCCAAGAGTTTTCCAAATGTGATGCCAAATACGCACTTCTTGGGATTTAGTCTAACTTTATGCTCCATGAGGCGATCGAGGATCTTGCTTAAGTCATCGATATGATTTGAGCGCAAAAGAGACTTGGCTAACAAATCATCCATGTAATATTCCAAAGTTTTATGCATGTAGTCATGAAATATGTACATCATGGCACGTTGGTAGGTGGCGCCAACATTTTTAAGGCCAAAAGGCATGACCTTATAACAAAATGTCCCCCAAGGCATTGTGAATGCCATTTTTAGTTGGTCTTCAGGATTGATACGAATCTGATTGTATCTTGAGAAACCATCCATGAGGGAGAGCATTTCGTGACCTGTTGTAGCGTCTACCAATGCATTGATGCTCGGCAAGGGGAAATCATCCTTAGGACTCGCTTTGTTTAGATCTTAAAAATTAGTGCATATGTGAATCCTCCGATCAGGATTTTTGACGGGCACCATGTTGGATAGCCATGGCAAATAATCCACGCAGATGACAAACTATGCATCCAACAGCTTTTACAATTCGTCTTTGACCATCAAGGCCACTATTGGGTGCATCTTATGTAGTTTTTTCTTTACAGGCTTGATTGTCGGATCAAGCGTTAAATTATGCGTGACTAGCTGCAGGTCTAGTCCTGGCATATCCTTGTATGACCATGCAAAAACCTCCTTCTCTTTGAGAAGGGCAATGTATTCGGCTTGCTCTTTAGGGGATAAGCTTACCCCCAGCTTGATAATCTATGGATTCATTGGATCCAAGCCGATATCTACATCAATTGTCTCCTCGACTGACATGTGGGATCCGTCCTCCAATTGATGTGGAGTTGGGATCAAATGGATATCATAAGCTAAATTTAAGTCTGCGTTGGGAACCTCGGGTTCCTCTTCAGCCTAAAAAATATCTTGAGTTGTACCTAGTGTAAAATGAGGCATTTTACTGAAAGGCCAGTACTCTGATGGTGATAAAGGTGAATTTATGTGATCCCAGTCGATGGCATCTGTGTCTAGATGCAATGACCGTGCTGGATCGACCAGATTACGGATGGGTGCGGTTAAATCAATGGAGATCATGTAGATGGAATGAATTTGGTCTCCATTACCATGGGTATGATAACTTGAACATTCTGGATGCTCCCTATACTCTGGATATGTCTCTATGGGAACGGACACGAACGGATCTACCCTATGTGCTTATAGGAAGACAGGGTCTTCTCTTGGCACTGATGCCATTATAGGGTCTCGGGGTGGTCGGTGCTCATCATAAATTTGGAGCCATGGATCCAACACTTGGTCCCACCCCGTTGGGTCTACATACCACTCATGCCTTGGCAATATGCCCATCTATGCAAATAAGTCATCAATCCCAAAGGGACGTCGTTGTTACACTTATTGCCTTTGTTGCATCTGCCGCATGTGGTTGAGATAGGCCATCTTAGTCTCATCTTTTGAATCACTATCGGAGATCCAAAAATGTTCATTTTCTTCCACAACTGCTTGCGACATTAAGGGTTCACCTTGTTCCAGCAAATTAATCTGGTCCCATTGTGGTTGTTCCACTCTTTGTGGAGGGACCTGATTCTCTTGACACTGTATTGACTCAACTGGAACCTCTAAAGGGAACAGTTTCAAAAAGATCTCTGGACATCGTTTATGCTCCCTTTGGGAATTAGTGTCCGAACTTTCACCTCTCTAGCAAAGGAGAGGGATTACTGATGTTACCAAGGGTGTTTGTTGACCATGGGAGGTAATCTCCCAATGTATATTTTGTATTTGGGTTGGCATAAGGATCTGATGCCAATCCACCCTTGTTGCCTATTCCTAGGCCTTGCATGTTTTCCACCAAGATGTCTAAGGGCAGGGGGTGGTTGAACCCTACTCTCGACTTATCATATGGCATTTGGTATCTTGGTTGGAAAAGGACACACACCCCTTGCTCATACCTGCCTAGCCTATATCCATGCCAATTGCATTGGCCGAGAAATCTCAGAGCGAAGTCTGGGTTTGACAGATAATTGACATTTTTGGAAAAAGGCTCTTCATCCTCGTCCTTTTGCTTGCATGGTTCAGGACCATGATCAAGGCCCCCATAAACAAAATTAGTCTGGTTTGGTGGGTAACCTAAAGGAACAATTGTCCCTATGGGAAGGCGAGGTCTCCCCATGTCCTGCACGGATTCTAGCGCAGGCGTTGCCACAACATTCTGCACTAGATACTCCCCCAGGCTCGTACTAGCCATTTCAACATTAATTTTTGATGCTTGGGAGGGAGAGAACGGGAGGCCTTCCTAAGTCCATTCCATGTTTGGTGGGTTAGGAGTCTCAGCTTCCATTGTGCTAGGTATTTCTTCTGTTGAGACAGTTGATATTGTTGGCAATGCCTCTTCTAGGGGCTGAGCCTCTTCCAAGATCTATTTTCCTTTGTCCTTCTATTTAGCCATGATAGGTGGTATTGGTAGTGAAGGAGCAGATGATGAAGACTCACTTGATTGGGATTTTGATGATTTGGTCACCAGTGGTGCCCGTGGTATTGGACCCTGTTTAGATGGATTTAACTAGAAATCCAAATGCGTTGAAGGGAGGGTCGATTGAGGAATTAATTACACCGCATTGCAATTTTTGAAGGGTTCTAAGTCCATCGGGACTACATGTACTTCTCCTTCAAATGCATACTTTAGACACTGGTGAGTGATCAAAGGGACACACTTCATGTCCCTGATCCATGGCCACCCTAGCAGTATGTTGTAGGCCATCTCACCTTCCAAAACATGGCATAATGTTGGCCAAAATATGCTGACTGTCGAGCATATTGCATCGTTGAATGCTCTCAGTGTGTATGTGGAAGCCATGATATGAGAGGCTGGCAGCTTCAGATGTTTTAATGCTACGGTAGTAATGATGTTATTGGACGAGCCAATATCTACCAACACTCTCTTGTATGGGATCCCGTTGACCTGTGCGATAACGTGTAGGGGTGGATCTGTCGTGTCATTCGATATTGTTTTAACTTCATCATCTCTGAAGGTAATGATCGGCTCCGTACATCGTTTCACATGTCCCATGAAGTTATTGAAAGAATTCTCTTCGTGAGGTTGTAACTCGATGGCTTTCAAAATTTCCATGAGAGCTTCTCTATGGGGTGTTGACTGTTGAATAAGCTCGTAAATGGAAATCCTAGCCGATGTGGTTTACAATATCTACATGAGTTTGGTCCGTATAGTGACCTCGGGTCTAGGTGGAGGCAACTACATAGGGTGTTGTTGAGGTTGCGATGTTGTTGGAACTTCTCTTGTAGCTGCCTCGAGAGCAACTCCTAGGTACTTTTTGCTCCTGGTCACTATGCTGATCATTCCCATGAATCCTTGCATGGGAAGATTTTGTCGCACCTCATTGACCTGAAGAGGTTTTGCCTATGCCTCGTGGGCAGGCAAAGGGTCCTTGAAAACACCCATCTATTGATTATTTTGCGCTATGGGGTTGTCTACGACCAATGTTTTATTATCGATCAAATCTTGGATTAGTCCCTTGAATTTCCAACATCCATTCAGGTCATGTCCCCTTCGCCTATGGAACCTACAATATAATTCCTCTCTGTATCCCTTAGGCTTGGGAGCGTTAGGATCTACAATTTGGATTTTTGGAAGGGTGACTAAATTTGTCGCTAACAAGCGGTCAAATAGGGAGTCCCTGGACTCTGCATAAGGGGTGAATTATCGCCTAGGGTGATGCTGCTGATTTTGCTCCTATTTTTTATTGTCTCTTTCATAACTAGGAGGCACTGCTTGATAATTAGCCTTTTGGGGCTATATTTCTTGTACAGGCTTGGGGACATTTATCGCAACTTGATTAACCACAATGGGTTGTGATTGCGTAGTCCCGGTCTTAGTGTTTTTGTTCCACTCTTTATTTTTAGGTTTGGTGATTATGCCCTCCCCTATTTTGATCTCTTCTATAACTCTGGCTTGCGCCAAAGCTTCTTCTAGGCTGGCGTATTGTTGCAGTAGCAATAGCTCAGAGATCAATTTCAAGCAGCTCTGTGCAAACATCTATGTGAGGTCAGACATAGGGGGAAGGTAGGGTAGATTAGAAAGCAAAGCCCTCCATCAATTCCCATATGCTACCATTGTCTCTTCCTCATATTGCCTGAGGCTGGCTAGATCACTCAGTGATGCCTTATTCTTGGTGTTGAAGGCAAAGCGTTCAAGGAACACATCTACTAATTGATCTAGGTTATTTATGATGTGTTTTGGTAACTGTGTGAACCAATCCGAGGCAGGACCTATGAATGTGGTTATGAATGTCCTAAGCAACAATGCATCATTATCTTGAATGCTGAAGCATTGGCTCAGGAATCTTGTGACATGCTCTTGTGCATCCTCTTCACCTTTAAACACTACCAATTGAGGCAACTTGAAATATTCGAGGTAAAGAGGTGTGGGCACTGAGGGATGCACTGGATGACTACGGAGTTGATGTAACATGGGCTTTTGATGGCCAGAAGCTTTTGTCTCCATAGACTCCAAATGCTCTAATAGCACTTTGTATGCATCGAAAGATTTAATTTCTTCCTCTTTTGTTTGCTCCTGTTGTGAGTTATGGGATACTGAAGGCCTATACCAGCTAAGACTAATAACAAACGAGATGTCACGTTATGTATTGGATTAAAATAAAAATGACAAGTCACTTACGTGGGGTAGCCGAGTACCAGCTAATAATTTGTAATTTTTAGTCGTTTGAAGACTAATAACAAATGCAGGTCATGTTATCTATTAGATTTAGGGTATACCACTTACGACTAGTTATTTGTAATTTTATGCACCACTTTTCATGGTTTTAATATATATTTTTATTTTTTATAATATATAAATTTTTATTATTTTATTTATATATATACATTTTGAATTTGGAAAGTCAGCATTACAATTCACCTTATTAAAGAGGGTATTAGGAGGGGTTCGAGGCACATGTAGTAAAAAGATGGCTAGAATAAGCAACAAGTGGTGAAACTTGGAGTAAGTGCAACATCAAAAAGGAATTTTGTATATAAAAAGAGACATTCAAAAATCACTACATAAGGAGGAGATTTTTATGAAACATTATAGAAGGAGCAGGTGTTTGGGAAATCCTACATTCAAAAGGAGGAACATTGCACTCATATAGTGAAGATATTTGGGAAACACTACACTTGAAAGATATTTGGGAAATGTTGCATTTGAAGGTTAGCTATATTTATGAGGAGATATGATAAAGAATACATAGCAGATGATAAGAAAACCAAGACTTGCAAACATGCATGTCAGAAATTGTAATGCATCTTCTCTAATATCTGACTAAAATAGAGAAATTCATGTAAGCTAGAAATTTGAGAGCAAAAAATTAGAAGGGCCAAAATGTTTTCCATGATTGTTTATTCAATAATAGAATAGTGGAAGAATATAGCACATTCAAAACTAGAGTGCACAATAATGTTCAAAGTAGAGATAATGTTGGAAGGTTATTTGTGTAGTTGAGACATCATAAAGCAAAAGATAAGTGAGTGTCATGTAATAAAGGTATATTTTGAAATTTTAAATATTCATTTCTCATATTCGATTTGAATAGAAGTAGATTGATTTACATTTGGAAGATATAAAAACATAAAAACATAGGTAGTAAAATAAAGTAAAAAATTGAATTAAAGGGAGATATAAGAAGAAATTAAATTGAGAGAAAATTGAAATTGAGAAACTAAATTAAAGGGAGATATAATAAGCTTATGAAAATTTGAAATTTGAAATTGAGAAAGTGGAAAAAAAAAGTAAATGAAAAATGAAAGTATAGAAATAATAGAAAGATAAATTGAAGGGAGTTATAAGAAGGAGAAATTAATTGAATTATGAAGTGAATAAAAATTGAAATTAATTGAAGAAAGAATTAAAATTTAAAATTGAATAATTTGAAGAAATTAAAGATTGAAAAATAAAATTAAATCTATTATGGCTAATACAAAGATTTTCCTTTCTGAATCACAACTTCTAAAAGGACCAAATTTTACTCCATGGAAAAGCAAAATGAAATCAATACTCATTGTTGAGAAACTTTGAGTTTGGGATATGGTAAATGGAAAAGAAGACATTCTATCAGATGAAATTGGAATATCAATATTTAAAAATTATGATGCAAATGCTCTTATGTTAATCATATTCTGTATATCAAATAAAAATTATGCCAATATACATGATGTAAAAAAATCAAAATAACATGGAAAAATTGGTGTACTATATTTGAGGGAAGGAATCGTGTAACCATTTTACACTTGCAAGAATAGTTGCATTCTCTAAGGTTCATGATGGAGAAAGTATAGAATAGTTTCTTTGAAGGGTAGCACAATTAAAAGCTAAATTACAAACTATAGGAGAAAAAAATAGAAAAATTGTTTTCAAGTAATATTAAGAGCAAGTGGAGAAACATTTAAAATATTAGTCACTTATCTTCAAGTGCTAAATAGAAATATATTCTTTGATAAATTGTACAATATATCCCAAGAATACATAATGAAAAATCTAGCTAGAGATGAAATGATAAATAATTCTCTTACATTACGGAAAATATTATCAAATAATACTACTACATCATCTTCATATCAAATGGAGGAAAAAATATTGTCAAATATGTAATAAGGAAGGTCATACCACAAGTTATTATAGATAAAATTCTCTAAACCAATGGAAACAAATGAATAGACCTTTCCAAAGATATCAGATAATATCAATCTCGATACTCATCAATACAACAATATCCAAAATAGAAAAATAAATAAGGAAACTTGGTCCAAGAAGTACAAGAAATAAAAGGAGGAACATTGCACTCATGGAGAAGAGATTTGAAAAAAAAATTAAATCTAGTACGGCTAATCCAAAAAAATTCCTTTCTGAATCACAACTTCTAAAAGGATAAAATTTTACTCCATGTAAAAGCAAAATGAGATCAATACGCATTGTTGATAAAATTTGAGTTTGGGATATGCTAAATGGAAAAGAAGACATTCTAGAAGATGAAATTGGAATACCAATATTTAAATATGATGATGCAAAGGCTCTTATGTTAATCATATTTGGTATATCAAATAAAATTTATGCCAATATAAGTGAGTTAAAAATTTTAAATGAACATGGAAAAAATTATGTACTATATTTGAGGAAAGGAATCGTGCAACCATTTTACACTTGCAAGAATAGTTGCATTCCCTAAGGTTCAGGATGGAGAAAGTATAGAATATTTTCTTTAAATGGTAACACACTTAAAAGCTAAATTATAAAATAAAGAAGAAAAAATGGAAGAATATTTTTCATGTAATATTAAGAGCACTTGAAGAAACATTTAAAATATTAGTCACTTCTCTTCAAGTGCTAAATAGAAATATATTCTTTGATGAATTGTTCAATATATCCCAAGAATACAAAATGAAAAATCTAGCTAGAGATGAAATGATAAATAATTTTCTTATGTTAAGGAAAAAAATTTCAAATAATATTACTAGATCATCTTCATATCAAATGGAGGAAAAAATATTGTCACATAAGTAATAAGGAAGGTCATACCACAAGTTATTATAGATACAATTATCTAAACCAATGGAAACAAATGAATATACCTTTCCAAATATATCAGATAATATCAATCTTGATACTCATCAATACAACAACATCCAAAATATAAAAATAAATAAGGAAACTTAGTCCAAGAAGTACAAGAAATAAAAAACATTAATGAGAGATAAAATAAAACAATTCATAGAGCCCTTACGGGAAGAATTATAGATAAAATAAAAAATAATATTGAGGAATAAATTGAGAAATAACAAAATATGATAATACAAGCAATTTAGAAATCTCCATTAATATTGGCACTAATAGTATTGATAACAAAGCAGAAGAAGCAAACGGGATCTTACAAAAGCAAGCAAATATTTAACTTAGGGAAGAAGAACTTGTTGAAATCCCCAGCTTTGGAGAGGAAGGCACCCAGTTCTAGGAAGCGATCCTCCCTAATTTTCTCCCTTGGTAATGGAGAGGGAGCTCCCCATTTTGATACCTCTCGTATCGTGGTAGAGTTACCTCCATCAACCTCTTTTAAATGTCTTGAGGAAGGACAATTAAGTGAAGGTAAGGTGGCAAAAGTGAATCTTTCCTCTCCATCACTGGTCTTGATAGTTAAATTTAGAGTCTTCTATGTCCAGGTATGTTGGCCCAAAATCCCCCTTGTTGAAACGTGGTGGATATTGCACAAGTGAGATGCAAATCCCATTATCTCCAAATGTGGCAATGGAGAGGGGGTCTCCCAGACCCAAGACCAAAAGATAACGTAAAAAACTAGACCTCAAAGTGTCTAGAAAGCCTAGTCGACCTTTGGGTAAGGCAGGAAGAAATAGGTCAATGGAAATTATGGGGTCCAACAATGGGGAAACATTGCTCTCCATAAGTGAAGGATTTGATGAACTGCTTTTGAATATGAATGAGCTGATGGCATCCCTGTCAGGGGGATGGGTAATAAATTATCCTTATAATTCCAATGAAAATATGATCTTGGAATGTTAGAGGACTAAATAACTCCTCTAAAAGTTGGATGCTTGCATCCTCGAAAGGACAATGCTCCTGATATCCTTTGTATCCAGGAATCTAAGTTGGATGCTTCTTCTTGGCAGGATGTACATAATATAGTTTGGAAAGGTGGTGGTTTTATGGCCAATAAATCAGTGGGATTTTCTAGAGATCTCATTTTATTTTGGAATACTTCCAGGTTGGATGGACATATTATCTCCTCATAGAACATAGTTATAAACATTTTATTCTAGTGTAAGTTAACCAATCGAAGATGGTTTTTATCTAATATATATGCCCCGAATGCATATATGGATAGGAGAAAATTTTGGGTGCTACTACTGGAGATGTGTAAGATATTTTAGGTAACCCGGTGGATGACATAAGTCTTCAGGACTTGGTTGATTTTTTTTTATGCAGAGCTTTAGGATTTGGACCTCAAGGGAGCCAGGTATACTTGGTGTAATAGGCACTTAGGTGATAACCTAATTTTGAGTTGTTTGGATAGAATCCTTATCTCTGCTCATAAGATGAATCTATTCAAGGATGCTTCCTTGATGGCTCTTTTGAGGATTGGCTCGGATCACAATCCAATATAGTTGTAAGCTCCTAATAATTTGTTGTTCCTCTTCCACCATTTTTGAAGCCATGTGGTGTTTCCACCCTGATTTTGAATCTCATTTGTTGAAATGGTGGCGGGAAGATATAGAGGGTTCTGTTCTACTGAAGCTAACCAATAATTTAAGGAGGCTTAGGATCTATCTCAAAATATGGAACAAGTCCTTGTTTGGAAATTTCTTTAGAGAAAATGAGAGACTAAAAGACCTAATTAATCATATTGAGGCTACAATGGAGGTTGGGGACTGTTCTGAAGAACTGTTGAAAGAGGAACATCACGCACTCGTAGAATACCATAATAGGTAGGCTCAAGAGAAACTATTTTGGAAACAGAAGTCGAGGGACCTGTGGCTCAAGGAAGGGGATCAAAATTTTGGCTTCTTCCATACTTCCACTTTATGAGGAGAGGTCATAATAAAATAATTGAGATAGTCATAGGTGATGGAAGTGTGATGTCAGACAATTGTGAAGTAAGGGAGGAGGTAGTTGATTTCTTTAGTAATCTATTGTGTTTGGAGCCTGATCATGATTTATCCGCTGAGGAGACAATGCTTGACGTTATTATGAGGTTGGTATTTGAATATCAGAATAGGTGGTTATTAACCTCATTTTTATGTGAAGATATTATGGATGTAGTTAATGGGATGGGTCCTCTCACGGCGCTGGGTCCAGATGGTTTCCCTCTGGTATTTTTAGAAATTTTGACACATATGTGGGGGGACGTGTGTGAAGCTATAAGGGACATCCAGAGGAACAAGTTTATTCTAAAGGTGGTGAATGCAGCCTTTCTTGTTCTTATTCCTAAGAAATATTTAACTTCTACTTTCAATGACTTCAGATCGATAAGCCTCTACAATACAGTGTATAATATTTTATCAAAAACTATTTCTAATAGGCCCAAGCTCATCCTCCCAAAAATTATTAATGAATCTTAGAGTGCCTTTGTCCTAGGTAGGAAAATTTTGGATGGCACAATTGTCACTCATGAGTTATTGCACTCGATGTACAAAAGTGGAAGATCTAGTTTTTTCATAAAGCTAGACATTAATAAAACATATGATCGAGTTTCTTAGTCATTCTTAATAAATATTTTGATGAATTTCAGCTTTAGTGATGAATGGATAAGTCTAATACAGACTTGTTTCTTGACTATCTAGTTTTTTGTGCTTATCAATGGGTTCTTGATAGGTTTTTTTGTTCTCATCAGGGGCTAAGATAGAGAGACCCATTGTCACCCTTTTATTCATTATAGTTGTAGAGGATTTGGGTGGAGCTTTCAATATATGTCTGAATGCTTTGGGTATGAGGCTTGTGACCACTTGCGACCCTATTTCTCATCTTCAGTTCATGAATGACACTCTTATCTCCTGTGTCACTATGATGGAGGTAGTTGAGGAAGTAAAATCTATTCTGGACTATTAGAAAGGGTCGTGGGTCAACATATAAGTCTTTCCAAGAGTATCTTATTTTTCTTTAATTCTCTGGTGATGGTTTAGAGGGAGATTGTTGAAGTTTTGAACTGTCACACTGCTTCCTTCCCATCATCTTATCTAGGATTACCATTTTTGTGGGGAGAACAAAGTATTAACTGTGGTCTTCGATGATTGAGAAAATTCAATGTAAACTTACTACATGGAAGGGTGTGTTGTTGAGCCAAGCGGGTAAGGTTATTTTAGTATAGAGTACTTTACAGAGCATTCCTATTTATTTTATGTCCATATTTCATGTTCCTCTTAAAGTGGCCTCGAGAATTAACAACATTCATAAATATTTTTTATGGGTTGGCCGAGAGTTGAAAGGAAGATTCCACCTTGTTTCTTGGGAGACTATCTATAGGAATAAATATAGATTTAGATTATACCACTTACGACTCGTTATTTGTAATTTTATGCACCAATTTTCATGCTTTTAATATATATTTTTATTTTTTATAATATATAAATTTTTATTATTTTATTTTTATATATACATTTTGAATTTGGAAATTCAACACTATAATCACATGTTTCACCTTATTAAAGAGGGGGATTAGGAGGGGTTCGAGGCACATCTAGTAAAATATGGCTAGAAGAAGCAAAAAGTGGTGAAACTTGAAGTAAGTTCAACATCAAAAAGGAATTTTGCATACAAAAGGAGACATTAAAGAATCACTACATGAGGAGGAGATTTTCAGGAAATATTATAGAAGGAGTAGATATTTGGGAAATCCTACATTCAAAAGGAGGAACATTGCACTCATGGGGAAGAGATTTGAAAAAAAATTAAATCTGTTATGGCTAATACAAAATATTTCCTTTCTGAATCACAACTTCTAAAAAGACAAAATTTTACTCCATGGAAAAGCAATATGAGATCAATACTCGTTGTTGATAAACTTTGAGTTTGGGATATGGTAAATGAAAAAGAAGATATTCTAGAATATGAAATTGGAATACCAATATTTAAATATGATGATGCAAAGGCTCTTATGTTAATAATATTTGGTATGTCAAATAAAATTTATGCCAATATAAGCAAGGTAAAAATTTTAAAAGAACATGGAAAAAAAATTATGTACTATATTTGAGGGAAGGAATCATGCAACCATTTTACATTTTCAATAATAGTTGCATTCCCTAAGGTTCATGATAGAGAAAGTATAGAATATTTTCTTTGAAGGGTAGCACAATTAAAAGCTAAATTACAAACTAAAGGAGAAAAAATGGAAGAATTTTTTCATGTAATATTAAGAGCACTTGTAGAAACATTTAAAATATTAGTCACTTCTCTTCAAGTGCTAAATAGAAATATATTCTTAGATGAATTGTTCAATAAATCCTAAGAATACAAAATGAAAAATCTAGCTAGAGATGAAATGATAAATAATTCTCTTATGTTAAGGAAAAAATTGTCAAATAATACTACTACATCATCTTCGTATCAAATGGAGGAAAAAATATTGTCACATATGTAATAAGGAAGGTCATACCATAAGTTATTATAGATACAATTCTCTAAACCAATGGAATCAAATGAATAGACCTTTCCAAAGATACCAGACAATATCAATCTTGATACCCATCAATACAACAACATCCAAAATAAGAAAATAAATAAGGAAACTTGATCAATTAAGTACAAAAAAATATCAATGAGAGAGAAAATAAAACAATTCATAGAGCCCTTATGAGAAGAATTATAGACAAAATAAAAAATAATCTTATGGACTAAATTGAGAAATAATGAAAGATGATAATACAAGCAATTCAAAAATCTCTATTAATATTGGCACTAATAGTATTGATAACAAAGCAAGAGTTTTTGAAAAAGAAATCAGGAAAATAATAATAAAAGGCATGAACCAAAATGAAGGATGTTGTATAATTGCAAGATTTATGAAAAAATAAACCAAATACTTTTCAAGAAAAGAAAATTGAAGTACATTATGGATGGATAAATAAAACAAAATGGAATATTATGTGTGTCTATAGTATGTGTGTCATGCAGATAAGTGTGGAGTTATGTGTGTGATGTTTCTTGTTAGTAAGAGTGAGTTATGTGAGTGAAGTGTCATATTCAAAAGTAAGAAGTTATGAGCAACTATGAGATACTTTATCTTTATGTAAATTGCAAAATTTATTATATAAGAGGGGAATATTAAGAGTTGAATCTCTTGCGAGTTTGAGGAGAACTAAGGTCAAGAGTCTTGTAATATAAAAAGTCTCATGTATGTATATATTGAAGACAAAGCTTTATAATATGTATAAAAAAAATGCATAAGGAAATGTGTTTTCAATAAAGCTTTCAATGAGTTTGAAGAAAACTAAGGTCAAGAGTCTTGTAATATAAAAAATCTCATGTATGTAGCTATTGAAGACAAAGCTTTATAATATTTATAAAAAACAATGTATAAGAAAATGTGTTTTCAATAGAGCTTTCAATCAGTTTGATGTGCATTGTTGACTATTGATTTTATTGTGATCTTGGAGATTGTTTAACCTATGAGCATAACAATATTTGGTAACATGACTCATCTACTTCCATAGGATGGAGGTTTATGGCTTTACTCATTCTTGTAATGTTTTTCAAAAACCGAAGATACACGAAAATGCGCCCCGTGGTGGGCTTATGGATGTTGATGAGGCGGAGAACTGCCGCACGACTTGCCGGCTGAGATATATTAGTGCACAGCGCCCTTTACTTTTTTTCGTTGATCTTGTAAAGGATCGCCTTTCAACTTCACCTCACCTCAATTATGCCGTTACCACCTCACCAACGCCCAGATAAAACAAGGGAAACTGTGCACACGCATTCAGGATATATTACCCGCTACGAAACAATGGCCTTTCATTATAGGACACAAGTCAGAGGATCGATTCCTTCAAAAGCCGAAGATATATGAAAGTGGTGGGCTTATGGATGTTGACGAGGCGGAGAACCGGCGCACGACTTTCCAGCTGAGATATATTGGTACACGACGCCGTTTATCTTTTCGTTGATATTGTAAAGGAATTTAGAAAAGACATAGTGATAGTGACGATATTTTAAATTTTATTTTGATGAAACCTATGTTGTTACCCCGAAACGGTCCATTATACTACCGTTGTATGTGAGGTTACTTTAAAAAATAATCCTCTGCATCAAAGGGGAATAAAAAAAAATAACTTTTAGTTTGGGCTGACTGTCAAGGAGACATGTTTAAGACACAATGCGTTAAAGAATTTCGTTTAAAAATAATAAAAAAATATAAATCATAATAGCTATGTGGGTTATTGAATATATGATAATAGTCTCTTTGACACTGTAATGGTAGAATAGAATTTTGGATTTTAGAAAACTTAAGTTTAAACTATAACTAAATAAATGCGAGTATCTGTTTAAATAAACTTGTTAAAAACAAATAAAAATAATTAAAAAAATTAAATATATGTAAATTATTATGTAAATAATTTATTTTGTCAATCATGAGATACTTTATCTTTATGTAAATTGTGAAATTTATTATTTAAAAGGAAAATATCAACATTGAATGCCTTTTAAATTTGAGAGAGCTAAGGTCAAGAATCTTATAATATAAAAAGTCTCATGTATGTATATATTGAAAACAAAACTTTATAATATATATAAAAAAGCAATGCATAAGAAAATGTGTTTTTAATAAAGTTTTTAATAAGTTTGACGTGAATTGTTGATTATTGATTTTATTGTGATCTTGAAGATTGTTTAACCTATGAGCATAAAAATATTTGCTAACATGACTCATCTAGTGACTCATCTACTTCCATAGGATGGAGGTTTATGGCTTTACTCATTCTTGTAATGTTTTCAAAAAGCCGAAGATATACGAAAATGCACTCGGGTAGCCCACTACGAACTAATAATTTGTAAATTTTCATGGTGTTAAGACTAATAACAAACGCACATCACATTAACTATTGGATCTAGAGTATACCACTTACGGCTAGTTATTTGTAATTTTATGCGCTACTTTTGGTTTTTATGATTTTTATTTTTGTTTTTTATAATATATATAAATTTTTATTATTTATTTGAATTTGAAAAGTTATTATTATAATTATATGTTCCACGGCTAACCAATCTATTACCTCCACCCATGGTTTTAAAACTATTATAAAATACACACCATGTTACTTTATGTATTGGATGGTGTATACCACTATCAGCTAATAATGTATGAATGAATTTTGCATAAAATTTGCAGGAAAATTTTGTTTACTGAAGCGTCTAACACATGTAATATCAATATCATGTTAGACGCAGTGACTTTAAAATATAAGATAAAAGATAAATAGTAGATTTGTTGGAGGTATTATATTATTTTATATTTGTTAAATATATAGAATAAGATGTGTTTTATATTTATAGTTATTATTAAGTTTTTAAGTGTGAGTATGTATCATGTAAATAAGTGTAGAGTTATATGAGTGAAGTATCAAGGTTAGAAGTAGAGAGTTACGAGTAATTATAATAATCTTTGTCTTTATGTAATATGTGAGATTATTATGTAAGATGTAAATATCAACCCTTTGGATCTCTAATGAGTTTAAGGAGAGCAAAGGTCAAAACTCATGTAATATGAAGTATTATGTATGTATATATCTAAGACAAAGCTATGTATATAAGAAGTATTGCATTTATGTATTGCTTATAACAAATATATCTTCAATAAAGTTTTCAATGAGTTTATTGTGCATTGTTTGAGTGATATATTGTATGAAGTTATGTTTAGAAATATTTTTAAATTTTGATAAATTATCTTGAGATGATAATTTGCTAACAGTGGTATCAGAGCCGCCATGAATGTGCTTATAAGCATCCACGTTGAGTGAGATAGCTATAGGAAAGGATGATTGCAAGATTTTAGGAGGAAGATAGAAAGAAATAGCCTATTGAGTTCCATTGAAGAGGAGAAATATAAATATGATTACATTACTGTAAAGGACTATTGAGTTGTGGTGAGGAGACGATGTGAATAAGCAAGGTAGAGAGAATATTGATCTACTATGAAGAAGTGAAGACAAGTGGAGAAAGCAACAAGTATGGTGAAACTTGGAGTAAATGCAATATCAAAAGGGAATTTTACATACAAAAGAAGACATTCAAGAATCACTACGTAAGGAGGAGATTTTTAGGAAAAATTAGAGAAGGATGAGATGTTTGGCAAACCCTACATTCGAAAGGAGGAACATTGCACTCATATGGAGAAGAGATTTGGGAAACACTACACTAGAATTACATCGAGGAAATGTTGCATTTGAAGGTTAGCTACATTTATGAGGATATATTAAAAAGAATAAATAGGAGATGACAAGAAAGCTAAGAAGTGCAAGCATATAGATCAAAAATTGCAATGCATCTGTTGTAATGTTCAACTGAGTAAAATAAAGAGAGTAAAATAAAGTGAAAATTTAATTAAAGGGAGATATAAGAAGAAATTAAAATTGAGAGAAAATTGAAATTGAGAAAGTAAATAAAAGGGAAATATAAGAAGTTTATGAAATTTTAAAATTTGAAATAGAGAAAGTTCAAAAAAATTGAATGAAAAGCTTTAATTATAGAAATTTGAAGAAAGATAAATTGAAGAAGAAAATTGAATGGAGTTATAAGAAGGAGAAAATAATTGAACTATGAAGTCAATAAATATTGAAATTTATTGAATTATGAAGTGAATAAAAATTAAAATTAATTGATAAAAGAATTAAAATTTGAAATTGGAGAATATAAAGAAAGAAAAAATTAAAATATAGAATTAAACCTATTATGGAAAATACAAAGACTTTTATTTCTGAAACGCAACTTCTAAAAGGACCAAATTTTACTCAATGGAAAAAAAATGAGATCAATACTCATTGTTGAAAAACTTTTAGATGTGGTAAATGGAAAAGAAGACATTCTAGAAGTTGAAATTGGAATGCAAATTTTTTAAAATGATGATGTGAAGGCTCATAAGTTAATCACATTTGTTATATCAAATAAAATTTAGCAACATATAAGTGAGACAAAAAATTTAAAAAGCGCATGAAAAAATTATGTTCTATAATTGAGGGAAGGAATAGTGGAACCATTTTACACTTGTAAGCATAGTTGCATTCTTTAAAGGTTCATGATGGAGAAATTTTAGAATATTATTTTCAAAGGGTAGCACAATTAAAACCTAAACTACAAACTATGGAAGAAAAATAGAAGATTTTTTTGTTTTTTGTTTTGTTCAAGTAATGTGAAGAGCACTTGGAGAAACATTCAAAATATTAATCACTTCTCTTTAAGTGCTAAATAGAAATAAATTATTGGATGAATTGTTCAATAAACCCCAAGAATACAAAACGAAAAATCTATCTAGAGATGAAATGATAAACATAGTATCAAATGGAAGGAAACACATTATCACATATGTAATAAGGAAGGTCATACCATAAGTTATTGTAGATACAATTCTCTAAACCAATGGAAAAAAATAAATAGACCTTTCCAAAGATATCAACCTAGACAATATCAATCTTGATATCCATCAATACAATAACAATATCGAAAATAGGAAAATAAATAAGGAAAATTGGTCCATGAAGTACGAGAAACAAAAAATATCAATGAGGGAAAAAATGAAACAATTCATAGAACTCTTATAGGAATAATTATAAACAATATAAAAAATGAAGGTATGGATCAAATTGAGAAATAACGAAAGATGATAATATAAGCAATTTAGAAATCTCCATTAATAATGGTACTAATAGTATTGATAATAAAACAAGAGTTATTAAAAAAGAAACGAGGAAAAAATAATAGAATACATGAACCAAAATGAAAGATGCTCTAGAATTGCAATATCTATGAAAAATAAACCAAATACTTGTCAATAAAATAAAATTGAAGTACATTATGGATGGATAAATAAAAAAAATGGAATAGAATTATGAAAATGTTTTTACAATAAGAGAATAAGTCTAACAAGCATAGGTTTGTATCCAAGATATGCAAAAAAAAAAAAAAAAGATATAGGTAACAACTCAATGGAAGATATATTGTGTTAGAACTTCAAGAAATACCAAAGCCAGCGTAGGAAAACCAAGACAATAATTAAGTATTAAAGTAAAAAGACCTTCATACCAAATACTGTAATACAAAGGGGTGTTGGAGGTATTACATTATTTGGTATCTTGTAAATATTTATATTAGGGTGTGTTTGATATTTGTGTCTATCGTATGTGTTAATTTATTAAGTGTGAGTATGTGTCATGAAAGTAAGTGTGGAGCTATATGTTTGATGTGTCTTGTTAGTAAGTATGAGTTATGTGATTGAAGTGTCAAGTTCAAAAGTAAGGAATTATGAGAAATCATGAGAGACTTTATCTTTATGTAATATGTGAAATTTATTATATAAGAGGGAAATATCAAGAGTTGGATCTCTTGTGATTTTGAGGAGAGTGGAGATCAAGATTCATGTAATATGAAGAGTCTCATGTATGTATGAATTGAAGATAAATCTTTGTAGTATGTATAAAAAACATTGCATTTATGCATTGCTTATAGGAAATATATTTTCAATAAAGTTTTCAATAAGTTTGATGTTCATTGTTGATTATTTATTTTATTGTGATCCTGGAGGTTGTTTAACCTATGAACATAACAATATTTTGTTAACATTACTCATCTACTTCCACAGGTTGGAGGTTTATGGATTTAATCATCCTTGTAATATTTTCAAGGATAATGTGTTGGTTAGTTTTCTTTATAATAGTAGACGTCACTAGACGAGTCAAATAATTTAATACTAGTAGGTCCAATGTTGTGAATTTCTAGCATTTTGTTTTTATATTAACAAGCAATGTATTGATTAGATGTAAGAACAAATTAATATCACAATGAATTGATAATTATTTTAATATTATATATATTATTTTATAAATAAAAGCAATTTGCTATAGATGTTTTAAAGGTAAGCTTAACTCTAGTAAGTAAATAAAAACATGATACAACCTAGAATACAACTTAATATAGCATATGTTAAAATATTCTAAAGACAATAAAATTTTGGCATGTTTATCTATAGAAATGGAGTGTTTTAATACCAAATATTGGTATATTGGTTTATAGAGAAGAAACAAGTTATGCATAACTAACACAAAATAAACATTAAAAATTATGCAAGAGATACAGATTATTGTTGCAATATATAAAATTTTATTTATTGATTTATTGCCTTTCAATACAATATTCTTCATTACATATTCATATTTCATACCTTGTTTCTTGATGTTGTTGCATTACTATGAATACCAGAATGATGAAAATCATATGGTCTAATCCAACTATGCATAGGTAGGATGATCCACTGAAGTATGGATGGATGGATAAATCAATTGTTGGAGAATACACCAACATATAGAAAAATTGCAAGACTAATAATAACATTTCCAATTTTTTATTTTTTATGTATAGAATATTTCATTTTTTTGTAGGATTGTTTATACTCATTACTCCAACATCCTCCTTAAGCCACTTTGTGATTGATTGTAAATCATAGCTTCAAAACCAACTTTGAGCTTTAACATTGACTCCCCAATTGTAAAAAATTGGTGCTTTAATACCATATGTTGGTTTATAGGGAAGAATTTTTTTTTTTTTTTGTAGAACAAACATAAAGCAAAACAAATAAAACACAAATTGTTCATGTAAAAGAAAAATTGATGTTGCAATACAAAATTTTATTCATCGACTCATTACCTTGCAATACAACATTCTTCGATACATATTAATATTTTAAACCTTATTTCTTGATGTTATTGCATCACTCTTAAAAGGATAATAATAAAATTTATATGATCTAATCCAACTATGCATAAGTTAAACGATAAATCAATTGGTGGAAGATACACCAATCTATAAAATATTACAACATTAATAATAACTTCTTCATATTATTCTTTTCTATTTATAAATTATTATTTTTTAATTTATAAATATATTTTTTTTTTCAATTATCTTTTTATCTTTAAAATTATTTTTCATATTTTTCAAAAAAAATTGTATGTATTTTTTTTTTTAGGTTTTCTATTTTCAATTACATTTCTATTTTTAATATTGCTTTTCTTATTATATGTGTTTATTTATTTAACATTAAACATTATTTGTGTTCAATATTATCTATTTAAATATGACTTTTCTTATTTTTCTAGTATGTTCATTAAGCATTACCAAATTATGGGTCTTAATTGTTAAACCTAAATCCTAAATTTAAGATATTGAGCATGGATAACAACTTTTCTGCTATCCAAATATTAATGTAACAGATGTCGTTTAGTAGTTGTGAAAATTGTTTAACATAATTTTATTATTTAAATAAATTTAATAATAATACTTTAAAATTTTAAAATTTAAATTTATATACATAATCAAAAATTATATACATAAACAAAATTTGATTAAGTAAATATTTATTAATAAATAACATCGAATTGTAATAATGTGAGACAACTATTTTAGTTTGGTTCCAAAGACCAAATAATCATTTTAACCTGGTTGCTCATAAATAATATTCTTGTGAAACTTTCTTGGGTGCCATGCTCTCCCCAGTCGACTCTAGCCATTTACGAAATATGGTAGACCTAAACCTAGCAGAGTAGTTTCCTCATACTTGTTGTTTCTATTCCCTTGCATAAGTTCAATAATGCTTACCACTGGTTTAAGTCACATACCCTTGTCAGGTATTTTCTAGGTAGAATTCCCAATTATACCCTCATTAGGTCCTAGGTGCAACAAGTTTAGGATCTGCATGGTGTGATAGTTGAGAATGTTTAGAATCTCACCAAGGGTTATTTTATTTTTTGCTTCCATGATCCTACTCAAGCTCAAAAAGTGTTACCCAAAGGTCCCTGGATAGTGAGAAACTCCCTGTTTATTTATAATCTTACACTCATACTTCACATACATTGACCAAGCTGAGCTGGAAGTTTCTGTGTGGATTGAGTTCTCGAGTTTACCTATCCCTTTTTTGGGAGTTTTTTGCAAATGGTCACCTCTTCCCTCGATAAGTTTGTATGTCTTGAGCTTGAACAATTTTTCTCAGCTCACCCTACCAAGCAAGCTTGTGTCAAAGTTGACCTCACCAAAGACCTATCATATTTCATAGATATTCAGATTGGTGATACCTCCATTAGGTAACCTATCATATATATCAATTTATAGAATACTTATTATCATTTGTAGGCTGCTACTCACAAGATTCAAGATTACCCATTGATGGAGTAGAAATTCAAACAAACCCAACCCCCTTTGACTGACCAGATAGCTCAGTCTAACGAGGCCTATGAATGACAAGGCGATTGGTAAATGGTTACTACCTAGAAAAATTATGCTTCTAAGCACTCTAATCAGGTCAATCTCTCTGTGTAGTCTACTCAAACAAGGCTCATTGATACCTTGACTATTCAAGCCCCACTAGCTCTATGTAGTCTTATGAAGCCATCACACCGGTTGTCATTAATATGTAGCCTACCATGCAAGCAATAGGGGTCCCGAATGCTACTCTAGCCATCCTTGTAGTTACTCAACCACCATATTTTTTATATTCTCTTTGGGCCTTGATTATTGCGAAGGCTCATTCCACTACCATAAAATATTTTTCATCAGTGGTGCATACATACTCTACGACTGCAAAGGATCAAAATTTTAAATTTTATCATTCTCAAAGCCCCTCGAGGGACATTTTGGGCATGAGCTTTGATAAGTATCACTAAATGTCCTTGGGTGAGGGTAATTTTAGTGGAGGTGCTAATTCCTTTAGTTTGCTTCAGGGCCTAGGTGATTATGAGGATGTCATGGATATTATGAATCTTGAAAAGCCCTCATGAAAATTATGCTGATGAAAAACTAACTAAAACCCAATATTTTAAGCATAGATTTTGTTCAAGTCTGACTATGAGAGGCATTAGAGGACGCATCTTATGTGTAACATGTATTTTACCAAGCATTTACTTTGGAAAGGAGGAGCTATCTCAGGGGTAGAAGAGGCCGCATATTACGAGCAACATGTAATCTACCAAGTATTCCAAGCTAAGTCAGCCAGGGTCCTCCTCAACAAAATATGGTTGGTCGTAATGTAGATGAAGGATGGACTACCCCAATCTCTTCAAATGATGGTTGATAGTATGTCAGCAAGGATGATAACTTCCCTCCAACTCTTTGATCTTTGTTTACTGATTATGTCTTAGGATGTCTATGTAATGACTACTCATGATAGCATGTAGTAATATTTTTTGAACTCTATTTTTATTGGGGAGGTGTGATTTCCTCCACCTAGTGGCTTTTATGATTTGTAGGGTGTGCTAAATGGTTACTACCTAGAAAAATCATGCTTCTAAGAACTCTGAGTAGGTCAATACCTCTGTGTAGACTACTCAAACAAGGCCCATTGATACCTAGGTTATTGAAGCCCCACTATCTCTATGTAGTCTTCTGAAGCCATCACACCAGTTGTCATTAACATGCAGCCTACCATACAAGCTATGGGGGTCCCAAATGCTACTCTAGCCGTCCTTGTAGTTACTCAACCACCACCTTTTTAGCTTCTCTTTGAGCCTTGATTGTTGCAAAGGCTCATTCCACTACCATACCATCTTTTTCATCAGTGGTGCCCACATACTCCATGACTGCAAGAGAACAAGATTTTAAAGTTTATCATTCTCGAAGCCCCTCGAGGGACATCTTGGAAATGATCTTTGACATGCATCAATAAATTTCCTCGGATGAGGGTAATTTTAGGGGAGTTACACTAATTCCTTTAGTTTGCTTTAGGGCCTAGGTGATTCTAAGGATGTCATGGATATTATGAATCTTGAAAAGTTCTCATGTAAATTATGCTGATGAAAAAGCTGACCAAAACCCGATGTTTGAAGCATAGAGTTTGCTCAGGTCTGACTATGAGAGGCAGTAGAGGTCAAAGCTTATGTGCAACATGTATTCTACCAAGCATTTTCTTGGGAAAGGAGGAGCTATCTTGGGAAAGGAGGAGCTATCTCAGAGGTAGAAGAGGCTGCATCTTACGAGCAACATGTATTCTACCAAGCATTCCATGCTAAGTCAGCTAGGGTCCTCCTCAATTTGGTTGACGGTAATGTAGATGAAGGATGAACTATCCCAATCTCTTCAAATGATGGTTGGTAGTACGTCAGCAAAGAAGATAACTTCCCTCTCGCTCTTTGATCTTTGTTTACTGATTATGTCTTGAGATTTCTGTATAATGATTGCTCATGAAAACATGTAGTAATGTTTTTTGGACTCTATTTTTATTGCGGAAGTCTGATTTCCTCCACCAAATGACTTTTATGATTTGTAGGATGTACTAATTTCACAGGCTTATTTATATGATTATTTTGAATTAATATAAAGTTTTTTCATTAGAAAAAATCATAAAATTTATATGACTCAAAGGCCATGCAAACATCATAACTCGGTTGCTGGTGTCCTTAGCATATGACCAAGATCGCGCGTGCCAAAGATGGAAGCCCGCCTCGCCTTTCAACTTCACCTCACCTCAATACCGCCGTTACCACCTCACCAACGCCTAGAAAAACAAGGGAAAATGTGCACACACATTCGGGATATATTACCCGCTACGAAACAATGGTCTCTCATTATAGGACACAAGTCAGAGGATCGATTCCTTCAAAGACCGAAGCTATATGAAAATGCCGGCAGTGGTGGGCTTATGGATGTTGATGAGGCGGAGAACCGGCACACGACTTACCGGCTGAGATAAATTAGTGCACAGCGCCCTTCATTTTTTTAACTGATCTTGTAAAGGATCGCCTTTCAACTTCACCTCACCTCAATTATGCCGTTACTACCTCACCAACGCCCAGATAAAACAAGGGAAACTGTGCACACGCATTCAGCACATATGAAAATGCACGCAGTGGTGGCTTATGGATGTTGACGAGGCGGAGAACCGGCGCACGACATGCCAGTTCAGATATATTAGTGCACGGCACCGTTTATTTTTTTCGTTTATCTTGTAAAAAAATATAATCAGCAATTGATAGTGATAGGGCAGGGTGTGTAAGTCTTGTGACGATATTTTAATTGTATATCATTAACATTTTATTTTGATGATTTCAATTCAAATTTGCTACCTGAAATGGCCCCGTATATTACCGTTGTGTTTGAGGTTACTTATAAAAAATATCCTATTTTAATTGTATATCATTAACATTTTATTTTGATGATTTCAATTCAAATTTGCTACCTGAAATGGCCCAGTATACTACCGTTGTGTTTGAGGTTACTTAAAGAAAAAAAAATCCTTTGCACCAAAGGGAAATGAATAAAAAATGCTTTTAGTTTGGGCTGACTGTCAAGTTCTTATATCGTATCGGAGACATATGTTTAGGACACAATGCATTAAATAATTTCATTTAAAAATAATGAAAAAATATAAATCATTATCGCTATGCGATTTGATTGGTGAGGTTATTGAATACAAAATAATAATCTTGTTAGACAGTTTAAAAAACAACAATCCTTTGCACCAAAGGGAAATGAATAAAAAATGCTTTTAGTTTAGGCTGACAGTCAAGTTCTTATATCGGAGACATATGTTTAGGACACAATGTATTAAATATCCTGTTAGATACCTATCAACAAACACCTCGAGTAACAGATTTTCTTGCATCGAAGGATAGCAACTTTTATATAGGATTCGGGGGCTGGAATGAATAATAGTAGAGGAAGCGCCAAAATGACGGATGGGTTCTCCTTCTCCATATAATAAATAAATATGAGTTTAAGATCTAACGAGGTAGGTGTGAGGGAATCATATACGTATTAACAACTCAAAACTTTCTAATCCATTCCGCGTCCTTTCAATGAATGAAAAGATTATCCCTCACCCCAATAGTAGGATCTGTCAATAATAGTAGGTATGGGTAGGACATAGACCATTGTGTGAGGGGCCGTTTCATAATAATAATCGAAGGATAAATGACCTGATCAATATTACTACATCCACCAAGCTTAATCCCTTCACTTCATGCCTCATGCTCGATTGAATGGAACCTCATGTTTATGCATGACCTGATAATGATGACGAGCGCCCGATCCTCCAGTTTACTAGATCGATCCGAAAGCACCTAGCAAACCTTAAATAATAATAATAATGGGGAATTTCATGTTATTATATAGTCGATAATTCATAATATACAGGTATCAACCGTACATTAACGTTGTTACCACCCATTCCTTATAAAGCTAATGACTATTATCTGGGAATAGCTCGAATAGCCAGATTTTGTGCATAAAATTCCTAGAGCTAATGACCCCTACTAATGATCCAATGATGTAAATCCTAATGATCGACTATATAAAGGCGTTCATTATTACATAGAAAGGGTTCTTCACTACGGTTAATGACTCCTCCTAATGGTTGCCCTTACGAGTCATCATATACATGATCACGAATAACTATAATATTTATATTGAAATAGGAGTTGAGAAATGAGGATCATCATATACGCAACCGCAACTTCCTAAATTGGAGGTTCAACAAGACACTTCCCTCCTGTTCGAAACATGTGATCTAGTGGATTGTACAGAGCCTCTTCATTCGGTCGGTCCAGTAAACACATCTTTCTCTAATGGGGCCTCACACAAGGGCGTTGGGTTCGTGAGCCAATCCGATGGCTCTACTATATTCCTCACTACCCGTGGCATTGCATACTATTATTGTAGACACCAAAAAAATAGCAATATGATTATGTGACAACAAGCACTGATCGAATTGACATACATAGCCCCTAGGGCAGCCCCCAGAGGTTAAACAGTGGTCCTAACCACTCCCACAATAGTTTTGGAAGGTCAAAGGTCAATTTGGCACCTTTCAAGAACTCTACTCCCTACTCGTTCCACCCTGGGATGATTACAAACTGGTATTCATCCCACCCCAGGATGATTAGCAGCATTCACTCTAGGATGGGGCGAATAGCAGGTTTGACAGGAAAAAGGTCAAACCTTGACAAATGGTAGCTCAGATCCACCACTCAACTCCACCTTCAATGCATGGGAGTGTGAGTAAGCATTTTTGAGCTCAAAGAGGCAGTCATAGAGGCAGTCATGAACCCTTAATCAGGGAGGAATCTTCTCTCCCCTGACAAGGCATGATGGCCAAGTGGCGCCTCTGCATGCTCATTCACAAGAGACCCTCAGGTCTATAAAATGGTGAGTCTTCTCACCCAAAAAAAGGATAGAGCAGGAGCATTTGGAGCAATGGAGTGCTTCCGAATTACATCCTCACCCCTCATTTGTGCTTCTTACATCCTTGATCTCTCTTTTGGAAGGGAGGTTATTGGGTGAACATTGGAAGCATAATCCAAACCCAAAACCTGAATATTTGGCCATAATACCCCACCCAATTTGTTGACACAACCCCCTAGGAGGTTTTGGACCCATCCCAAGTGGATTGGTGCCGAAACCAAGCCCCAAACAGTATGGGCATCCTACCCCTGAGCACCCCCGCACTACTGCAGTCCTAATCGCCCCACCCCAGAGTGATTAGAAATATGTAGCATATTTCCTTACTATTCCTTTTGCATTTTATTTTATGTCTTTCATATATGTTGCCATTCAAATTTCATGCTATTCTGATGAGTTTTGACTGTGTTTTCATTGCTTTTCGATTTCACTAACATACAGGGAGCATTTTCGGATATAGGGCAATCGAGGCCAAATCTGCAAAATCCAACCTTTTGGGTCGTCTCAAAATGCCCCATTTTGCTAACCCCAA
The DNA here is from genome assembly GCA_028583015.1 of Wollemia nobilis. NCBI lineage: Eukaryota > Viridiplantae > Streptophyta > Pinopsida > Araucariales > Araucariaceae > Wollemia > Wollemia nobilis. The sequence continues at coordinate 110,708 of JAQPPZ010010125.1, read as the reverse complement.
CTTTGCAGGTGTTTTGGAGGCCTCTAGATGGGACATTTATGAGGTTGCCTTCTAACATTTTATGACATTCTTAATTGTCCCACCCCGGAGCGATTAGAAATCTACAACATATTTCCCTCGATCCGCAGGTGCTACTAATCATTTTCTATTTCTTTGGACATAGGATCTCGAAACTGAAGGGGCAGCAAGGAACTACAGATGCATTCACGCAAGCGGTGGTGACATTTGGCCCGCCCATTTCAAATGTGTGCACGCGGAAGATCTCAAAGGGAAGTGTACCATCCATGGTGTAACAAAGATATATCTAACACTCCTAGCTCCTAAAAAGGAAGGAGATGTATTGTAACCTAGTCTCAAAGAAAAATTAATAAAAATAAGGGTTGTACTTTACATTTTCTTTATATCTCGTTTCAGTTCGTTTGTTTTCCCTTTTTAATGCACTTTAGTCCTTTGTTCATTTGTAGGACTTAGCATTTCTCATGCTTTTGTTTGCACCGCACTCGGTACGCCTATGGGTTTCCGTATCCTCATGATTTCAATGGCGATCATGGTGGGACTATGTCCCTTGATTTTGGGATCAAATTTTTGATCAAAATTGTGTGTTTTTGCTTTCAACTGTTAATCCTTCAAGCGTTGGACTGCTCCTCATGCCACCCTGTAATGAATACAGACTGGAATTCATGCCACCATGGGACGAATAAGGAATTCGTCCCACCCTATTATGAATACAGATCTGTTATTCATCCCACCCCAGGATAATTAGCTCTCTATGTAGTTTTTGACCAAAAACTTAGGGGCATCTGGTGTGGGCAGAGAAGAGGTAGGTTTTCTAAACACTGTAATTTTTTGTCTCTATTTCTGTGATTTTTCTATTTCTTTGCTTGCATAGGAATTTTTACTGCATGTTTCCTTTCTTTGCACAAGTAAAAAGAACCACACACACCATGAGATAACCTAAACATCAAGGCGTTGGTAGTAAAACCCCAACACTTGATCAAGACCAACGGTGGATTTCATCACCACCTTGGCTTGAAGTTTGCATACATAACCCTAATCGCTACTATTGCTAGATGTAAATCCTGATGAAAGCTAACCAAGTGTAGTTGGGGTGATTCCCAACGCATGAGGATAAGTCTTCTATGGTAGGTGTCAAAAATAGGGCGATTCCCCTTTCGTATCGCCTATGTTCCACATATTGTTATGCTCTCGCGTACCAATAGTTTCCCTCACGTAAGGGTGGGTATATTGAGAGGTTTGGTATAATGGCCTAGCAGTGGTATATTGAAGGGGTGACCATTTTGGGAGACATAAGAGCCCTTATATTGCATGTACAAAAAAAAAAAAATTATAAGGTTTTCAAACAAAAATCAAAACACACTAAACCAGATTTAGGGCACACTTTTAATCCATAAATGAGATAATCACTTCTTTGTTTGTGTGGCTCCCGTTTGTTTAGTGTAGCATAAAAAATCGTAAAGAAGATAAAAACATATGCATCGTTTAGAGAAACACCACCATGGTGTACACCCGTAGCCAAGCCCAATCACGGGCAGAAGCTTTGAAAAGTGTAAAAGGGGGCACAAGTCACCTCCGCTATATCCCCAAGGACTTGGTCATACCACCTTTGCTGCTTGACCCTCAAAATAGCCCACATCATACCATGACGGAATGGGACTATAGAGGCACCCCTTCGAGGGGCACTCCCATTCAACATAGACCCTTTTAGGAGGAGTCCTTACATGTGGCACTCAACATAAATGGGAAGGCTCCTTAAACACTCGTTATGAGTGGCCACCATGCAATGAAGCACTAGAATAGCATAGGGTCCATAAGGAGGGGCCACATGATTACATCATCCCTCCTCTACCCCTTATTACTATAAAAAATAATAGGCCAAATCTAGAGCACAAGGCTCTTCAGACAGGGTGAGCCAACTCTGTTCGCACCTTTCACATATACGAAAGGGAGCACAAGGAAGACCACTACAATCCTCAAGATCAATATACAGCACGAGAACAATGCGCTTTCACACCTACTATTTATCAGGATCACCTACTAAGGCCAGAGCCTCGGGTGAATGCCGCTAACCTTGATAGAGGGAAGCGACATATAGAGATCTCGAATCACCACAACTAAGATAGATGTGTAGGGGAGGCATCTAGGCCTCCTAGACTCAAAATGGCAAAACAAATCGACTTGGAATTTGCTAAACATGTTGCCCGTTGAGCGCAAATCACGTAGATTGAGCAAGATCAACAATAATTAGAGCACCTGTATCACCTTAGAAAAGAGCGCATTCAACGTCAGATAGATGAGTTGCTCCAAAACACTATGCTTGAGAGGGTCCCAACCCCTTGCATGCAAAGGACAAAGTTATATGAGAGGCACAATCTCTTGGTGCAAGACAGGTCTCCATGACCTTATCAAATGTTGCCTCCAGGACCTCCTAGACCTGAGTGGGAGACCACCCCTAGAGCCAATGATGGACACCCTCCACGGGCACCCACCCATGTTTATAGGTCATTCCTAGGAACTCCTTAAGAAGCCTATGAGGAATTAGAGCAAGAAGAAGAGCAGGCTGAAATGCCCTACCAAGGTAGGGGGCGCTACCCGGTTGCCCCTCCATAGGCCTCAAGTTCCCCGTAATTCACAATGGGAACAAACCAAGGAGGAAGAGATCAAATATTCTGATGCATACAAGGCATTGCTAGAGTGCTTAGAGTCTATGGATACCAAGACTTCTGGGCCCCAAAAGTCCACTTTACGCTAGTTTCATAGTCACCCTGTGCATCCTTCAGTTCCTGCACACCCATACCCTAAATACTTTAAAATGCCTCAATTGGTAATCTTTATAGGGGAGGAGGATGCCCAAGAGCAAGTGACGAGATTCCTGAGCCAATGCTTTGGCATTTAGGACAACGATGCTTTGCTTCTAAGAACATTTATAACCACGTTCTTAGACCCTGCCTTAGATTGGTTTACCCAATTATTGAAGCATAGCATCAGTAACCTGGACCAGCTAGTAGATGCATTCCTTGAATGTTTCGCCTTTAATACCAAGAAGAAGGCATCATTAAGTGACCTAGCTAGCCTCAGGAAGTATGAGGAAGAGACCATGGTGACTTATGGAAATCGGTGGAGGACGTTGCTTTCAAAGCTACCTTACCTCCCTCCCATGGTCGACCTAACCCAAATGTTCTTGAAAATTTGTTTGAGCTTGATCTCCGTGCTATTGCAGCTACCGTAATATGCCACTCTTGAGGAAGCCTTGGTGCAATCCAGAATCATTGAGGATATCAAGATACAAGATGGCGATATTGCACAGCCATGCGAGAAAGAGTGGCCCAAAAACACCAAAATTGGGTCAACGCAATCGAAACCCGTCGTGGTCAATCAAGTTGCTATAAACATACCTAAGCCTACATAAGCAATACTGCCCCCAAAGTCTAATTATCAGGTAGTTCCTCTTGACACCTATGAAAAGGAAAATCATAGGCAAGAGCAAAATCAATAGCGTCACCCTAGGTGACAATTCACACCCTTCACAGAGTCTAAAGACTCCTTGTTTGACCGCTTGTCCATGGCAAACTTGATAAACCTGCTAGAAAGTCGACCCATATACCCCAACGTGCCAAAACCCAAGGGCTATAGGGAAGACTTGTACTGTAGATTTCATCGATAGAAATGACATGACCTTTACGCATGTTGGAAGTTCAAAATCTTAGTGCAAGACCTAATAAACAACAAGACGTTGGCGATGAATAACCCTGTGGCACTAAACAACCAACAGATGGAGATCTTCAAATACCCCCTACCTGCACATGATGCATAAGAAAAGACACTTCAATTCAATGAGGTGACACAAAACTACCCCATGCAAGGGTATGTAGGGATGATAAGCATAGTGACTAGGAATAAGAGGTACCCAAGCACAGCTGCCCCCACGGTAGCTACAGGAGAGGTTCCATCAATGTCACAACCTCAACACACCCTACACAACCTCCCTCACCTAGACCAGTGGCCATGATTTGGACTAAACTTACCCGAAGTTTAAGGACCACGTCGGCTAGGCTCTCCATCTATGAGCTCATACAACAATCACCTTCCCATCGGGAGGCTCTAATGGAGATATTAAAAGCCATCAAGCTGCAGCCCCATGAAGCAAACTCTTTCAACAACTTTGTGGGACATGTAAAATGATGTACATAACCAGTCATCACCTTTAGAGAAGACGAATTGAAATCGATTACTGGTGATATGGTGGATCCACCCCTGCATGTCATTGCATGGGTCGATGGGATTCTGTTTAAGAGGGTGTTAGTGGACACTGGCTTGTCCAGTAATATAATCACAATAGCAACATTGAAACACATCAAGTTGCCATCATCTCACATTGTGGCCTCCACCTTTACCCTTCGAGCATTCAATGACACGATATGCTTGACGGTTGGCACAATTGTCCTGCCCATCCAAGTGGGACAAAAGACTATTCCTACGTTGTGCCACATTCTGGAAGGTGATATGGCCTACAATATTTTATTGGGCCGGCCTTGGATCAGGGACATGAAGTGTGTCCATTCGATAGCCCATCAATGCCTAAAGTACACATACGAAGGGCAAGTGCATGTGGTTTCGATAAACTTAGAGCCCTTCAATTATTGCAATGCGGTGTAGCTGATGCCACAATCGACCCTTCCATCGACACATTTGGACTTTTAGTTGAATCCATCCAAACAGGGTTTGATTTTGCATACATCCATGTTATTAAGTCCCTCAAATACCCAACCATGTCCATGTTCATCGTTTGGTCCTTCACCAATGATGCCACCTACGGTGGCCACATCGAAGTATAATGGGAAGAAACCCTTGGAAGAGGCACCGCCATCATTCTCAACCATGTCTATAGGAGAGGTGCCTAGCTAAATGGAATTTGAGATGCCTAGTTCACCCGACATAGAGTGGACTCAGGAAGAACTCCCATTCCCTCCCCCTCAACCACCAACGATCACCGTTGAGATGGCCAATACGGGCCTGGGGGAGTACCTAGTGTGGAAAATCATAGCAACACCTGTTCTTGAGTCCATGTAGGACATGGGGATACCTCACCTCCCCATAGGTACTATTGTCTCTTTGGGCTACCCACCAAACCAGACAAATTTTGTATATGGGGGCCTCGACAACGACATTGAACCTTACCTGTAAGAGGAAGAGGACGAAGAGCCCCTTGTCGAGAATGTCAACTATCTTTCCACCTTGGACTTCACTTTGAAATATCTTGGCCAATGTAATTGGAATGGATATGGGTTGGGCAGATATCAGCAAGGGGTGCACGTTCTTTGTCAACCAAGATATCAAATGTCATACAACAAATCAGGAGTAGGGTTCAACCACCCTTTTCCCCTTGAAATCTTGGTAGAGAACTTACAAGGCCTAGGGATAGGCAACAAGTATGGGTTGGTACAAGACCCATATGCCAATCCTAACACAACGTACACATTGGGGGATTATCTCTCATTATCAACAACCAACCTTGTTGACCTCAACAACCCTTTCCCTTCGATCAAGAAATGAGAAAGTTTGAGGATTCACCTACAAGAGGGATATAGACAAGGTCAAGAAGGATATTCAGAAGATGAGTCAGAGGCCTTGGGACCCTTTCAAGTCTGATAGCAATCACTCACAAGTGATGGCCATAGATGATTATCAGGAGGACTTCATGGCGATGTTCCCCTTGAATGCTCCAATCGAGCAAATGCCACCTCAAGAGAATCAGGTCCTCCTGCAGAGAGTGGAACAACCCTAATGGGATCAAAGAGTATAACGAGCCTCACATGTCACAAATAGCTATCAGATCCAATGAAGTCCTATGGATATCTTATAGCGATTATGAAGATGATACTGAGATGGCGTATCTAAATCATATGCGGCAGCAACGATACCTCATGGATATTGATGACATGTTTGAACAGATAAAGATGGGGCCAAGGCATAGGTGGCACATAAATCAAGCACAATTGTACCAACTACTGCACCCACCACTTCAGGCATACAAAGAGCACCCTCCACCTAGAGACCTTATAGAGCCATCAATGCCAAGGGCAGACCCTGTCCTTTTATCTACACATAGGGCAAATCCATTTGTACCAATACCCACAGAGCCAGATCTAGAGAACAAAGATCACCAAGGATGTCTGAATCACCACCCGCATGGTAATGGATACCAAATTCACTTCATAAACATGATCTCCATTGACTTAACTGCCCCCATCCTCAATCTAGCCGATCTAGCGTGACCATTGTATCTAAACCTAGATGCCATAGATTGGGATCGTGCTAACTCGTCACCATCTCCATCAGAGTACTGGCCTTGCGGTGAGATGCTTAATTTCACCCCAAGACCAACTCAGGATATATTCCATGCTAAAGAGGAACCTGATGTTCCAAACATAGATATAAATTTAGCAACTGATATCCACTTGATCCCAACTCCACACCAGTTGGAGGACGGGTCCCACATGTCAGTCGAAGAGACGATAGATGTAGACATCAGCTCTGATCCAATGAATCTACAAAACATTAAGTTGGGGGTAAGTCTATCCCCCAAAGATCAAGCCGATTACATTGCCCTTATCAAAGATAAGAAGGAGGTTTTTGCATGGTCCTACAAAGACATGTTGGGGCTAGACCCATAGCTAGTCATGCATAATCTAACGTTTGATTCGACAGTCAAGCCAGTCAAGTAAAAACTATGTAAGATGCACCCAAAAATATCCTTAATGATCAAAGACGAGCTACAAAAGCTATTGGATACATAGTTTGTCATCTACGTGGATTACCCACCATGGCTGTCCAACATGGTACCCATCAAGAAGCCTGACGAGAGGATTCACATATGCATTGATTTTCAAGATATAAACAAAGCGAGTCCCAAGGATGATTTCCCCTTGCCTAGCATCGACGGATTGGTAGACGCTATACTAGGCCATGAAATGCTTTCCCTCATGGATGGTTTCTCGAGATAAAACCATATTCGTATCAATCCCAATGATCAACTCAAAATGATGTTCACAACGCCTTGGAGGACATTTTGTTATAATGTCATGCCTTTTGGCCTTCAAAATGCTGGCGCCACCTACCAACGTGCTATGACATACATCTTCCATGATCACATGCATAAAACTTTGGAAGACTATATGGATGATCTATTGACCAAATCTCTTTTGTGCCTAGATCATCTCGATGACCTAAGCAAGATCCTCGATCGCCTTATCGAGCACAAAGTCAGACTAAACCCCAAGAAGTGCGTATTTGGTGTCACATCTAGAAAACTCTTGGGTTTCATAGTCTCAAAATGAGGCATCGAGGTAGATCCAAACAAATTCAAGGCAATCCTTGAAATGCTTCCTGCAACCACCATCAAGCAGCTCAGAAGCTTGTAGGGAAAGGTCACATCAATCAAGCACTTCATAGCGTAGCTATCTGACAAGTGTCGACTCATGAATAAATTATTACACAAGGGGGTAACATTTCACTAGGATGATGAGTGCCAGTCAGCCTTTGATGACATTAAACAATACTTGCCTTCGCCACCAGTATTGGCACCACCTAGACTAGGAGTGTCATTCTATTTGTACATCTCAGCTACTAAGGTGGCACTGGGTGCCATGCTAGCCCAGAAAAATGAACTACATAAAGAGCAGGCTACTTACTATCTTAGCCGCATCCTAGTTAGTTATGAACTTAACTATGCATATGTAGAGAAGCTATGCTTAGCAGTGGTATTTGCTACAAAAAAGCTATGCCACTACATGTTGAGCAATACGACTTATGTTGTGTCTAAGGAGAATCCATTGTGGTACATGATGAGTCATACTTATCATAGTAGCCACACGATGAAATGGATCATGTTGTTAACGAAGTTTGACATCAAGTTCATTTGACAGAAGTCCATCAAAGGTCAAGTCATCATTGATCAACTAGTAGAGGCTCCTCTCGAAGACGATCAACCTCTGATTGTAGAGCTACTCGATAATGGGGTCTTCCATGTCTCAAAATTGCCAGATTTTGATGTGCCTAAGTCACAGGCCGACATAACCCTATTTTTTGATGGTTCTAAATGTGAGCAAGGGGGTGGCATAGGAATTGTATTCTTCACACCACAAGGGGATCCAATGCCTCTATCATTTAAACTTGATTTCCCATGCACCAATAATAATGCTGAATACAAAGCCTTGCTCATAGGTCTTCAGAAAATAATCACCATGAACATGAAATGCTTGAACATCTTTGGTGATTCTCTATTAATTGTCAACCAAGTAAAAGGGGTATTCCAATGCAAATTCCCAGTTCTGCAGGCCTACAAAGCCCTTGTGGACAAATTCTTGGCAAAGCTTGAATGGTACAACATCGAGGCACTCCCTCGATCATCGAATCATTTTGCGAACACTATGGCCTCCTTGGGGTCACTAATCTCGCAAGACCCTTCTAGTGAGATGACAACCATTTAAGTCAAAATATTATCGCAATTCATGATGGAGCGTGCAAGATCTGACCTAATACCAAAAATCCACCTGATCTAGATTGAACCGTCTCAGGATAAGTTCTCTCAAATCCATGATAGTATGAATCATGCCAACTGGGGGTCCTTGTTCTCCCCAACCCCTCTCAATAGCAACACAACACTATTTTTACAAATTTGTTCCCGCTTAGCTTTTGCTAGGGATGAACTTCAAAAGGGATTGGCAGTTCATACCATCAAGGTTTTTGATCACACACCCATAAGAGACTACTTCAAGCTAGGTAACCTCCCACTTGTATTGACGCACATCGCAAAAATATCATTCAAATAGAAAGCGGTAAAACATGTCTTACTAGGAGACATTTTGTATCGTCAGAGCTACGAAGGAATCCTTCTTCATTGCTTGGACCAGCAGGAGTATGCTTGGGAGATCACCCAAGTGCATGATGGTACATGCGATGGCCACTTCAGTGGTATGGCCATCGCAAAGCGTATTCTTTGCATGGGCTATTATTGGCCATATTTAGAGCAAGATTGTTGTGCGTATGTAAGGAAGTGCATAAAATGTCAACACCATGCTAATTTGACACACGTACCTTCTCAGGCCTTGCAGGCGATCCAATCGACTTGGCTATTTTCATAGTGGGGCTTAGATCTAATAAAAAATATCTCCCTTGCATTGTTAGGCCGTCACACATTTATCATAACGGCCACAGAGTACTTCACCAAGTGGGTGGAAGAAATTTCGCTTACCTCTACGATTGGACCCCGCATTGTAGAGTTTATTTTACATAACATCATATGTCGTTTTGGTATTCCATACAAGATCATATTGGATAATGGGACGTCATTTAAAAACAAATATGTGCATGATTTGATAAAAAAGTACAAAATTTAGCATAGTTTTTCAACACCCTATTATCCGTAGGCAAATGGGCAAGCAGAGGCATAAAAAAAAAACACTAGTTGCCATCCTTAAAAATACGGTCACAAATAGTCATAAGGATTGGCACATTCAAATCCTGCTTACCTTGTGGGTTTATCACACCAGCATTCAGATGCCCACTGGGGCAACTCCATTTTCGCTGGTGTATGGCTCTGAGGTAGTCATGCCTCTTGAGTTGGAAATACCTTCCCTGCACATATCAATTTAGGAGTTCATCGATGATGACACTATATGGCAGGCCCAGTTAGACCAGCTTACATTGCTTGATGAATGACACATCAATGCTCTCGAGCATTTACGTATCTATCAAGAGTGACTTAAGAAAGCATACAACATGAAAGTTCACCTAAGGGACATTCAGGTTGGTGACTTGGTCTTAAAAGAGAACTAGAAAAACTCTAACTTGCCATCACATTTAAGGGATAAGTTCACATAAAATTGGTTAGGTCCTTATGTCATCAATAGTAAAATAGGACCTTTGAATATACCAACGCACCTCTCTTGAAGGAATCAAGGAAATCAAACCCTTGAACATCAGTCATTTGATACTATTCCATATTTAGAGAGCCATAGCCCACCCCAAAACACCCCAAAGGTATCTATAATCCCTTTGGTCAAATAAAAAAGCTCTAAGGATTCTAACAATCGCTTGGTCAAACCCCAAAATGCCCCAAAGGTGCACATAATTCCTTTGGTCAAACTAAAAATCTCCAAGGATTCCCACAATTGCTTGGTCAAACCCTAAAACACCCGAAAGGTATTCATAATTCCTTTGGACAAACCAAATGCTCCAAGGATTCCCACAATCGCTTGGTCAACCTAAAATGCCCCAAAGGTATTCGTAAACTATTTGGTCAAACCAAAATCTCCAAGGGTTCCCACAATCGCTTGGTCAAAAACAAATATTCAAAAACAAAAGATAATAAAAAATAACAATAAAAATTGCATCTCACTTCCAAGCGTACTCTTAAAAATCAAAACACAAAAATATAATAAACTACATTTAGGCATCATATCCATACATGGCATATTTTTTGGTCATACACATCATAAGCACCATAGACTTTCATTGCTAGGAAATTCCATCATTTTCTACATTCAGTCCATTTTGTAAACACATCCATCCAGAATAACGCCATCCACATTTTTTATCATATTCAGTTGTCTCCTAATGTATTTAGGGTTTTTTTCATTCAGCTGTCTTTAGATTTCTAGCCAAAAACTATACAAAGTCAGACATATTTTACAAAGGTAGAGTTTTACTTGGATCACACCTCGTTACGTAGCATCCCCACACAAGTTAAAACACATAAAAATTCCCAAGTTGTGTGAATGCAAGAGAAATCTACAAAGCAATCTAGGGTACCATAGATGAAAGGTTAGCTTGCTCATCTCCCTATGCGAATGGTTCGAGAATGCTAAGAATTGACAAAAGGACAAGCTCCTCCCCATCTAATTCCCCATAATAAACAATGGTCTTCACCACTAACAAAAATCCCAAAACACCTTTGATCCCCAAGGTTGTAAGGATTCATACTACACGCCCCTAACAAGGATGGGTAGTCATCCCCAAGGCCTAAAAAATCAATACCATTACATAATCAGATCCCCAATCACCTTTGATCCCCAAAGTCATAAGGATTCGTACTACACACCCCTAACAAAGATAGGTAGTCATCCCCAAGGCTTAAAAGATCAATGTCATTACATAGTAACATCCCCAATCACCTTTGGTCCCCAAAGTCGTAAGGATTCATACTACACGTCCCTAAAAAGGATGGGTAGTCATCCCCAAAGCCAAAAGGGATCACTTCCATTCGCAAGCCAAAAACCCACTAGCTCAACTCTGAAACCTAAAATTGAAAATAAAATAACAGTGGTTATCACCACTATTCAAACCCCTTGCTCAAAAAGAAAAACAAAAGAGAAAAATAAATAGTGATTTTCATCACTATGTATGAGAACAAGTATCCCAAAAAGTCGAGCAACCGAAAGACTCCTGAGCTTGAGTCCCTGGAATTCTCAACATTCAAAAAACCATCTAGGTGATCCTCATTATGGGTTTGGTGGACAACCTACCTAGTAATGGTGATATCCTAAATGCATGATGATATGTCTATCACATTAGATTTGCGTGTGAGCAGACCAATGTTTGCATGTGGATGAGCTAGATTATGGTACCTTAGATTGTCCTGTGGATTAATCTTACTAAATACAACAAAGGAGTTAGTGGAGCTAATTAGGTGATCCTCAATACAGGTTTGGTGGACAACCTACCTGGCACTGGTGGTATCCTGACAAATACGACATAAACAAATTCAATCGCATACACAAAGATGTGAAATAACTTGGTCAAACTCAAGTCTAATTTGTACATTGTTCAAAATTATTGTAAGATAAATGTACAGTCTTGGCTAGTTGGTTAAAGCGTCAGAGTCTCATAAAAACCTTAACTACATTCCAAAACAAATGTTGTACATGTCCATTCTTGCATCACCATCAGAAAATACAAAATATATATATATATATATATATATATACACATGCAAAGTCATCACATAGTACAGAAAACCAGTGAATCTTGTATAGTCTATGGTACCATCGACAAGTTATCAACAAATCATTCCATCCATTCCATATGCATACTTCATATAATTAGAAACATTGCATTCATAATAACACATGCATACATAAACTAACTAAAATGTGCATAAAATAAACAATAAATCATGACAAGTGTATAATTAAAAAGAAATTCATGTCTATATATCACCAAAATGCCCGTAGGCTACAATAAGTCGGTCCTATGACCTCTCAAAAACATCAAAAAACCAAAAATCCCAAGCCTAGAGAGTCGGCCACCATGATCACACAGGATCGGTGTGACTGGAACTACCCCTAGTGGTGTGGGTACTATGGGACATCTTAGGGCGGCTGTTGCCAACCCCCGCATCATGCCCACTAGTGCTGCCAGTCCCCGCATCACGCCCACTAACGTTGCCCTCACCCACCTACCTACAACGAGAGGAAGCAAACTGCTCAGTCTCACTATCTGTTGTTCGGCGCAAAGATCTGCCTCTAGTGAGCTCAGGTAACTGCCCACCAAGGTGGATAATATTTGCCTCCAAATCCAATCGATGCCAGACCCAATCCACCTCCCATCGATGGTACACAGCCAATGTGTCATAACGCTGTGTCAACTGAGTTCGTAGGAGATCCTTCTCCCACAAAGCATCTATGTTCCCATCCAGTTGGTGGTACGCATCCAATGCATTCTCCCACTCTGCCAACTGAGTTCACAGGTGATCACTCTCCTATAGAAACTCCCCATGTTCCTCATCTCATCTCCGTAGTAGATCCTCCAATCACACTATCTCAGCATGATACCTAGCCCCCATGTCCCTTGGAACTGTTTGAGGCATGGGCATCTTTGGGATGGCGGGCTGCTCCGACACCCACTGCTTTAGAATGTCCTATGTATCCGGATGCTCCGAAACACCTAGGTCATTCCCAGTCAAGTCGTCAACCTCTACCATATCCACATCATCAAGTGAAGCTCCCCAACCCTCCCCCGATGCCTCCACATCCTCATCACTTATTGTTGTCATATCCACACCTCCTAGAGGCCCCTCACCCTGCCATCGCCACACTGTACACCACTTGTACTCTGTAGTCACCCCAACATCGTCCACATCAGGGACATCGATCACTACATCTGACTCCTCACCCAATGACTCAATGATCAGCCAAGCCAGAGTCCTCTTGTCACCCTGACGTTGATAGATCAGAGGCTGACCAGGCAATCCCTGGTGCACCCCAAATTATCGAGTCACCTGGATGTATGGGAAGTACTCCTACTCGGTCCCATGTCACCCGATCAACCACCTCCCCCTATGCGCCCGTCGGAGCCACTCCCCAGCATCAGGCCAGATTGGACAGTCCTGGTATGAATACCAGAACAACTCCCCTGGAGCAAGACGTGAGAAGGCATCGACATAGTGCCTTACGTCACCAGCCCACCATCGAATCTACCCCTGCTCCTCTGACCTCTACCATACAGCAGCATAACCAATCTCCCTGTCCACCATCTCTGCCTAAGTGGTCCAAGGAAATCCCTATGACCGCTCTAGAGCTATGTGTTACCACCCCCAGCACTACAATAGGTAGCTTCATCCAATCCCCTTTCACCTCTGGCAGTGGATCTCGTACAGCTCATCATAAATATGTGCTAGTAAGGTCTGACCCCACCTCATAATTAGTGGCACCGAGGTCGGACACTCCACAAGTCTAAACACCACCTCAAGCAAGTTCCAAGGGAACCTCGCACTTGAGGAGTCGGGAAGTAGCATGTTGGAGATGAGAGTCATGAGCAGTGCATGCCTCACTCCCAACATGCCCTTCTATAGCCACCACCGCACCAAAATCCTACCAATTAGGCAATCCCCCTCTACCCTCTCCACCGTCTCATCCACCCCCATATCCATCGCATGCCCAAAGCATTGTGTCAACATCGTCATCCGTTGATCACAAGGAGTAGTTCGAATGGGCAGCCCATCTATCAGAATCCATAGAATCTGATAAACGTCCTCCAAAGTCACTATCATCTCCCCTGTTGGGAGATGAAATGTGTTGGTGTGGGGATCCCACAAATTGATCAGGGTAGTTAGATATGCCAAATCCCCCACCATAGGATCTAACCGAATCACCTTCTTGAGCCCAAGGGCATCAAGCCACTCCCAGTATGCCATAGTCAGCACCTCCCGTGCCATAGAGAACACCGTCAGCTAACGGTACCAACTCTTCACCACCTGCAAAACAAAAAACCACAAAAAAATGAAAACATGACAACAAAAATAAACTGTACAAGCAACATTAACAAAATGTACAGCAAAAATATTCTAAAATTCAAATAAAACTGTACAGAACTAAAACACATATACAACAATGTATACAAATTGTACAACAAAAACATCTAATAAACTATACAACAAAATTTGACCAAATGTACAGTACAAAAATTCAAAACACAAAAATAGATGAACAACGCAAAATAAAACAAAATTTTAACCTACGGTTTTTAACTCTATTTTAAACAAAAAACAAAATAACAACATTTTAACCTAGGGTTTTTAACTCTAGTTTAAACTAAAAAAACAAAAAAACAAAATCGACACAAATTTTTTAACCTAGGTTTTTTAACTCTAGTTTAAACTAAAAAAGCAAAAAACAAAATCAAAACAACAAAATAAAAAAAAAAACAAAATTTAACCTAGGATTTTTAACTCTAGTTTAAACAACAAAATCAAAACAACAAAAATTTTAACCTAGGGCTTCTAAACTCTAGTTTAAACAACAAAAAAAACAAAATTTTTAACCTAGGGCTTCTAAACTCTAGTTTAAACAACAACAAAAAAAAAAATTAAACCTAGGGTTTTTAACTCTGGTTTAAACAACAAAAAAAAAAAAATTTACATCTAGGGTTTTTAACTCTAGTTAAACAAAAAAAAACAAAATTTAAATCTAGGGTTTTTAACCCTAGTTAAACAAAAAACAAAATTTACATCTAGGGTTTTTAACTCTAGTTAAACAAAAAACAAAATTTAAATCTAGGGTTTCTAACTCTAGTTAAATAAAACAACAAAATTTAAATCTAGGGTTTCTAACTCTAGTTAAATAAGAAAAAATAAAATTTTAAACCTAGGGTTTTTAGCTCTCGAACAATTACAACAAAAAATTTTAACATAGGGTTTTTTACCCTAGTTTAAACTTAATACAAAAAAAAAAACAATTTTTAAACTAGGGTTTTGATCTTAGTTTAAACGCTTCCACACAAAATACAAAAATAAAACACTTAAACTAGGGTTTTAATCTTAGTTTAAACAGAAAAAAGAAATACAAAATAAATAAATTACGGTTTTGAACTGTAAAATAAAAACAAACAAAATCAAGCACAGGAGTACCTACCGGTCTTGCCTCGGCTCTGCCACTCAATGATCCAGTCTGTGAACTCATGGTATCTATGAAATCTCGATAGTGCTCCGCTATGCAAACTCGAACTACTCCTCCTCACAGCTCCAAATCGCCAAAAAAAACAAAGTGCAAATGAGCCCAAAACCTAGTTTTTGCCCTTATATAGGCTTTTAGGCTTGTAATCATTCCACCCTAGGATGATAACTCTAGTTAGAACTCGTCCCTCCCTAGGATGATTAAAAAACTAGTATTCGTCCCACCCTGGGACGATTACAGAGCAAGAAAATAAAAAATAGCAAAAACTGCATCCAAATGCACAAAAAACAACAATAAAACTGCCAAACAAAGGCACCTTTGCGCCTGCAATTCTTGGCATGCAAAACCAACATTGGGGTCACAAATCCTCACTATCCTACTCCCTAATAAGGCTACCATAGCCGGACCATTCCACGGGAGGACGGATTTTCAAGAATTTCATCCCCAAACAACGTCACAAAAAGGGTCAAAACCCACCAAAAAATAGAAATAAAATTGCCGAACAAAAGGCCTTTGCGCCTAACATTCTTGGCATGCAAAACCAACATTGGGGTCACAAATCCTCACTATCCTACTCCCTAATAATGCTACCATAGCTGGACCACGCGACGGGAGGGAGTATTTTCGAGAATTTCATCCCCAAAAGGCATCACAAAAAGGGTCCAAACCCACCCAAAAATAGCAATAAATTTGTCAAACAAAGGCGCATTTGCAACTAACATTCTTGGCATGCAAAATAGACATCAGGGCCACAAATTATCAATATTCTACTCCCTAAGAAGGCTACCATATCTGGACCGCTCCATGGGAGGACGAATCTTTGACAATTTTAGACCCAATAAGTGTCACAAAAAGGGTTAACCCCCACCAAAAACAGGTCATATTGTTGGGAAACTGCATAAGTGTTCAATGGAAAAAAACTGAATGCACCCTTACAAAAGTCATCTTGGTTCAAGTGAATCATCACTTTTCTCATTTGATTCATTCCATCATCGATTCGTCTCTTGAGGTGGTAGTCACACTTAGTCACCAACCAACAAATACACACCCAATCAAGAAAATGGCATGAATTCAAAGAATAATTGACAAAGACAATCATGCTCCTGCTTGGGGCAGCAAACAAGCAATTATCACAAGCTAATCAAACACTTGGTATTCTGGAATCATGAACTCAAGGTTCCCACCGACAAAAGGTTGCACCATTTTCGTATTCATGACTAAACAATGTCCAAGATCAAGTAACACCTCACCGAAAAAGGTTAACACTTGAATTAAGCTCCTTAGCTCGTCAGAAGCAAGGATTCAAGAATGCGTGCCATTTACCATACTTGGGGCATTAAAATTTGGTTAGGTTACTGAGAAACCCTAATCATTAGTGCTTTGGTTATCTATTTTTGCTCAGCATTGCACCACACACATCGCATCCCAAAAAAGGGCATCTATAGACACCAAAACAACACCAATCTGATTATGTGATGACAAACACTGATCGAATTGACATACATAGCCCCTATGGCAGCCCCCTGTAGACACCAAAATAGCACCAATCTGATTAAGTGACTACAAACACTTATCACATTAACATACACAGCTTTCAGGGCAGCCCTCAGAGGTCAAAAAGTGGTCCTGACCACTCACACAGCAGTTTAGAAGGTCAAAAAATGAGCAGAGCAAAGTTGGTCGCAAACCGCAAGCTTCAAATCCTAAACAAGCCTTCAATCTAAAGTGAGCCTTTAACAAACTGCAACCTTCAAACTTCAAGTCTTAAGCAAACTGCAAAACTTTAAGGCAAACCTAGCAAAAAGGGGAACCTTGGCCTTAGACGTCGCGAAATCGCGACGTCGCGATTTCGCACGTCGCAAAATCGCGACACCTTTGGCCCAGAGGGGAGCCTCGGCCAAAGGTGTCGCGATATCGCGCGTCGCGATATCGCGACACCTTTGGCCCCGAGGGAACCTCGGCCAAAGGTGTCGCGATATCGCACGTCGCGATATCGCGACACCTTTGGCCCCGAGGGGAGCCTCGGCCAAAGGTGTCGCGATATCGCGCGTGCGATATCGCGACACCTTTGGCCGAGGGGAGCCTCGGCAAAAGGTGTCGCGATATCGCGCGTCGCGATATCGCGACACCTTTGGCCGAGGGAGTCGCCAAAGGTGTCGCGATATCGCGACACCTTTGGCCCGAGGGGAGCCTCGGCCAAAGGTGTCGCGATATCGCGCGTCGCGATATCGCGACACCTTTGGCCCAAAAGGGGAACCTCGGCCGAAGTGTCGCGATATCGCGACGTCGCGATATCGCGACACTTCGGCAGCAAACACTTCTCCAATCAAAGGCGGACTTTGACGTGGCCGCCACATCCAAGGAATGACCGCCACGTGGCACCCCTACGTGCCCCTTTTCAAAGAGACCCCGTGGGTCTGTAGAACGGCGGATTCGACCAATCAGAAGCGACACGTCAGCATTCAAGGCAGACATTTAATCAGTCAAAAGCAATTTAAAGCGGATTTTAACTAAGCGACGGACTTCACCAACTGCAATAATGAGACGAACAGTTTCAACAACAAATCCAGTCCGAGGCCATGCCTCATAACTGCTGATGTAAGTTCCCGACGATAATCTCTGTGCGAGCCATGTCTCATAAATCATCTGACAACGGTCAAATCTCAACGGCGCCTGCAGACTTAGGGTTTTGACGTTAATATTTCAGAAGCAGAATCTTCTATAAAAACTAGCTCAATGCAATGTGAAAAGGAGAGACCACGAAGCATTTTGTAAACACAACGAAGTGCTGTTCATTTACGACCCGATTGCATCAGTCGATTTTACCTTCCTCACACCCGAATCTCTTACGAAAGAGAGGTTGGTGGGTTGCTTTCGGAGGGTGAAGCCGAACTTTCATACCCGACAGTGGACACCATATCCTACCAATTCGACGACATCTCAATATAAAAGATTTTGGGCCCTTCCTTAGTGGATTGGCGCCAAAATCGAATTTTAACGGGGCGGCCCGCTTGGGCACCCCACGCACGTTTTTTAGTTAAAGTATATATATTTATTTTATTTATATATAATAAGTTATATGTATTTACATTGTGTTGTATTTAATATAATTATATGTATTTCTTAATATTTCATATATTTTTACATTTTCAATCATTTTTTATTGTTTTTTTTTCTGGGTATAGTTGTTTTATTAACATCTTGTACTTTTTTCTTAGAGGTGCTACTAAACATATTTATGTTTTTTGAACGCAGGAAAGAAACGAAAAGCAAAGGATGATTAACATACGACGATACACAGCTTGCCCATTTCAAATGTGGGCATGCGGAAAGAAGATCAATGTGCATAATCGTAATAGATACTTAATGTTCCTAACCCTAAAAAGGGAGAAGACGTCCATTGTAACCGAGGATAAGAAATTTGAATAAAGAGGGTTGTGTTTTAATACGTCTTTCTTTTATTTATCTCTTTTCTTTGTTTTGTGCATAGTGTTTCTTTTATTTCGGAATCTCATGCTTTCAGTGGCGATCACGGTGGGACCGTTCCCAAAATTTTTAAATCACAGAAACTAATCAGATTTGTTGTGTTTTAACAGGTACTTTTTTTTTAAAGCCGAAGGCCAGAAACAGCAAATCCGGTCAGAAAGAGGTAACGGTTTATAACTGTCTATGTCATTTTCTGTAACGGTTTAATTTTTTATTTTCACTTTTTTTTAATTATTAAAGAAAAGTAGAGGAATTTTTCATAAATTTTTCTTACTTTATTTAATTATTTATTTATTTATGTAATTATTTATTTAATAATTAATTTTTTTTTAAAAGAAAGGTAGAGAAATTTTTTATAAAATTTTTCTTGCTTTATTTATTTATTTAATTGCTAAAAAAAAAAAAAATTCAAATTTTTAATTGCTGTTTTCCGGTTTGTAGTGTTTGTTTAGCATAGGGAAAGTCTCTTTCTTTTTGCTGCATGTTTCATTTTTATTACATAAAATGAACCACACACACTTCACGTGATAAATTAAACCAAGGCGCTGGTCGTAAAACCCCAGCCCTTGAGCAAGACCAACGGTGGGTTCATCACCACCTTGGCTTAGCTTTGCATCCATTTCCCCGATTGTCACTGTTGTTAGACGTAAATCCTGACGAAAGCTGACCGAGTGTTGTCGGGGTGATTCCCATGCACGCGAGGATAAGTCTTCTATGGTAGGTGTCATTAACAGGACAATCCCCCTTCTGTACCGCCTATGTTCCACGTACCATCCGCTCTCACGTACCTATAGTTTCCCTCTCGTAAGGGCGGGTATATAGAGAGGTTGGTATATCGGTCCGGCAATGGTATATTGAAGGGGCGACCATTTATGGGAGTCATATGAGCCAACATTATGCATTTAAACGTTCTTCCAAAATTTGCAAAAACATAACAAAACATCAAAATGCACTAAACCAGTTTAGGACACACTATCAAATCCTTAAAAGAGATAATCACGATTTTGTGTATGAGTGTGTTCATTTCTGCTTAGTGTAGACCAAAAGACAAATCATCATAAAACAAGATAAAATCTGTTTAGAGAAGCACTACAATGGTGTACACCCGTAGCCAAGCCCAATCAAGGGCAAACGCTGCGGAAGGTGCACAAAGAGAGGGCGCTAGTCGCCTTCGCTTTAGCCCTGAGGATTTGGCCATACCGCCTTGGCGGTCTAGCCTACAAGAGAGTCCATATCAGACCCCATCAAAAAGAAATTATTGGGAGCCTCCTCATTGGGGTATGCCCATCCAACACAGCCCCTTTCGGGAAGACGCTTTACACGTAGATCTCAATGTAGGTAGACAACCGCCTCTTGAGGCTAGATTTGAATGGCCACAACGCGATGAAGCGCTAGAGAGGCATACTGTCCATTTGGAGGGACAACGTGGATATGGCGTCTCTTCTTTACCTCCCATCAAAACAGAAAAACAACATCCAGAGCGCAGGGCTCTTTACACAGGGCAAGCTAACTCCGCCCGCCCCTTTCACACCCATGAAAGGGAGTACGAGGAAGATCATCGCATTCCTCGGGAACAACATACAGCGTGGGAACCTTGTGTTTCGTGCACTCGCCGATATCATGATCACACATCAAGGCTAGAGCCTCAAGCAAATGTCGCCTACCCCGACAAAGGGAAGCAACCCATTGAAATTTTAGACCATCAAGATCGAGGCAAACACATAGGCAAAACATTCAAGCCTCCTCAACAAAAGAGGGCAGACCCAGTTGACCCGGCAGTCGCCAGACATGCCGCTCGCCAAGCTCGAATCACGCAGCTTGAGCAGGGTCATCAGGAGTTAGAGTACTTATACCGCTTGAATAAAGAGCGCATGCAGCGCGAAGCGGATGAGTTGCGCTATAAGCTACCTGAGAGGGTGCCAACCCCTCGCACCCACAGAGAAGAACAATATGAGAGGCACAATCCTTGGGTGCAAGACAGGTCTCCGCGACCTCGTCAAGTTTTGCCTCCGAGACCTTATAGACCCGAGAGGGAGGCCACTCCCCGAAACAATGATGGGTACCCTCAACGGGGACTCAATCAAGGTCATAGGTCTCGCCCAGAGACTCCTCAAGAAGTTTATGAGGAGTACGAACCAGAAATAGAACGGGCCAAAACGCCCCATCAAGGCGGGAGGGCTGCCACTCGGCCACCCCCCCATAGGCCTCCAGTCCTCCCATAACTCACCACGGGAGCAAACAAAAGAGGAAGAAATAAAATCTTCCGATGCATACAAAGCGCTATTAGAGCGTTTGGAGTCTATGGAGACAAAAGCTTCTGGGCATCAAAAGCCCACATTACGTCAACTCCGTAGTCATCCAGTGCATCCCTCAGTGCCTACACCTCTTTACCCCGAACACTTCAAGTTGCCTCAATTGGCAGTTTTTAAAGGTGAAGAGGACGCACAAGAACATGTCACAAGGTTCCTAAGTCAATGCTTCGACATCCAAGATAATGATGCATTGTTGCTTCGAACTTTCATAACCACATTCGCAGGCCCCGCCTCGGATTGGTTCACACAATTACCCAAACACAGCATAAACAATCTCGATCAATTAGTAGATGTGTTTCTTGAACGATTTGCTTTCAACACAAAGAAGAAGGCATCACTGAGTGATCTGGCCAGCCTCAGGCAATATGAGGAAGAAACAATGACAGCATACGGGAATCGCTGGAGGGCTTTGCTTTCTAGGTTACCCTACCGTCCCCCTATGTCTGATCTTACGCAGATGTTTGCACGGAGTTGCTTAAAATCAATCTCTGGTCTATTGCTGCTGCAGCAATACGACAGCTTAGAAGAAGCTTTGGCGCAAGCCAAAGTTATAGAAGAGATTAAGATAGGCGAAGGCGCAATTGCCAAGCCTAAAAAGAAAGAGTGGAATAAAACCACTAAGACTGGGAATACGCAATCACAACCCGCTACGGTTAACCAAGTTGCGATAAATGCTCCCAAGCCTGTGCAAGAAATACAGCCCCAAAAGGCTAATTACTAGGCAGTGCCTCCTAGTTATGAAAAAGACAATAAGAAACAGGAGCAGAATCAGCAGTGTCGCCCTAGGCGACAATTCACCCCTTACACGGAGTCAAGGGACTCCCTATTTGACCGCTTGTCAACGGCAAATTTAGTCACCTTGCCAGAAATCCAAACTATCGACCCTAACGCCCCCAAGCCTAAGGGATACAGAGAGGAATTGTATTGTAGATTCCATAGGCGCAGGGGACATGATTTAAATGGATGCTGGAAATTCAAAGGATTAATCCAAGATTTAATCGACAATAAAACATTGGCCGTGGACAACCCCATAGCGCCAAATAACCAACAAATGGGGGTATTCAAGGACCCTTTGCCTGCCCATGAGGGACAAGCAAAACCTCTCCAGATTAACGAGGTGCGAGAGAATCTTCCCATGCAAGGATTTGTGGGAATGATCAGCATAGTGACAAGGAACAAAAAGTACCCAGCAGCTGCCCCCGCGGTAGCTACGAGGGAAGTTCCAACGACGTCGCAGCCTCAGCAATGCCCTGTGCAAGTACCTCCGCCTAGACCCGAGGTCACGATACGGACCAAACTCACGCAGAGTTTGCGGACCACATCGGCTAGGCTGTCCATTTACGAGCTTATTCAACAGTCAACACCTCATAGGGAAGCTCTTATGGACATTTTAAAAACCATCGACTTACAGCCTCACGAAGCAAATTCTTTCAACAACTTCGTAGGACATGTGCAGCGATGTACGGAGCCGGTCATCACCTTCGAGAGGATGAAGTCAAAGCAATATCGAATGACACGGCAGATCCACCCCTGCACGTCATCGCGCGGGTCAACGGGATCCCCTACAAGAGAGTGTTGGTAGATACTGGCTCGTAAAGTAACATCATCACCACTGCAGCGCTAAAACATTTAAAGCTGCCAACCTCTCATATCACAGCCTCCACGTACACACTGCGAGCTTTCAATGATGCAATATGCTCGACAATCGGCACAGTTGTTCTACCTATCCAGGTAGGACAAAAGACAATACCAACATTGTGCCATGTGTTGGAAGGCGAGATGGCTTACAATATACTGCTAGGGCGGCCTTGGATCAGGGACATGAAGTGTGTCCCTTCCATCGCTCACCCAGTGCTTAAAGTATGCTTTTGAAGGAGAAATACATGTAGTCCCGATGGACTTGGAACCCTTCAAGTATTGCAACGCGGTACAACTAATGCCTCAATCGACCCTCCCTTCAACGCATTTGGATTTCCAGTTAAATCCATCCAAACAGGGTCCAATACCGCAGGCACCACTAGTGACCAAATCACCAAAATCCCAGCCAGGTGAATCCTCATCATCTCGCTCCTTCATTACCAATGCCACCTGTCATGGCTAAACAGAAGGACAAGGGAAAACAGATCATGGAAGAGGCTCAGCCCCTAGAAGAGGGTTTGCCCACAATATCAACGGTATCAACAGAGGAAACACCTAGCACTACGGAAGTTGAGATTCCTAAACCACCAAACATGGAATGGACTCAGGAAGGACTGCCGTTCCCTCCCTCCCAAGAATCAACAATCACTATTGAAATGGCAAGTACAGGCCTGGGAGAGTACTTAGTGCAGAATGTTGTGGCAACGCCTACAGTAGAATCAGTACAGGATATGGGGAGACCTCGCCTTCCCATAGGAATAGTTGTTCCTCTAGGTCACCCACCCAACCAGACAAATTTTGTGTATGGGGGCCTTGATCATGGTCTTGAACCATGCAAGCAAAAAGAAGCAGACAACGAGCCTTTTGTTGAAAACATCAACTATCTATCAAACCCAGACTTTGCCCTAAAATATCTCGGCCAATGCAATTGGCATGGATACGGGCTAGGCAGATATGAGCAAGGGATGCGGGTCCTTTGCCAACCAAGATATCAGATGCCATATGATAAGTCAGGAGTAGGGTTCCACCATCCCCTA
Source organism: Wollemia nobilis (assembly GCA_028583015.1). Lineage (NCBI taxonomy): Eukaryota > Viridiplantae > Streptophyta > Pinopsida > Araucariales > Araucariaceae > Wollemia > Wollemia nobilis. The sequence continues at coordinate 86,765 of JAQPPZ010010125.1, read as the reverse complement.
CCCTTAGACATCTTGGTAGAAAATATGCAAGGCCTAGAAATAGGCAACAAGGGGGGATTGGCACCCGATCTCTATGCCAACCCAAATACAGACTTTACATTGGGAGATTACCTCCCATGGTCAACACACACCCTTGGCAACAGCAGTAATCCCTCTCCTTTGCTAGAGAGAGGTGAAATTTCGGACATTAATCCTCAAAGAGAACATCAACGATGTCCAGACATCTTTTTGAAACTATTCCCCTTAGAGGTTCCAGTTGAATCAATACCATGTCAAGAGAATCCGGTCCCTCCACCAAAAGTGGAACAACCGCAATGGGACCAGATTAACTTATTGGAACAAGGAGAACCCTCAACGTCGCAAGTAACAGTTGCTGAAGAGAATGAACATTTTTAGATCTCCGAAAGTGACTCAGAAGATGAGACTGAGATGGACTATCTCAGACATGCACGACGACATTACCGCCCTTTAACTCATGAAGATCTAATGGGACAGATGGGCATAAGATTAGGACATGAATGGTGGGTAGACCCAGTAGGGTGGGACCTGATCTTGGATCCATGGCTCCACATTCACGATGAGCACCGTCCACCCCGAGACCCTATCATGACAACAGTGCCGAGGGAAGACCCTGTCCTCCTATCAGCACATAGGGCCGATCCATTCGTGCCCGTTCCCTTAGAACCAGATCCAGAGTATAGGGAGCATCCAGAAGATTCAAGCTATCATACCCATGGTAATGGAGACCCAATTCATTCCATCTACATGATCTCCATTGATTTGACCGCACCCATCCGCAATCCGGCCGATCCACCACGGTCATTGCATCTCGACATAGATGCCATCGACTGGGGTCGCGTCAATTCACCTTTGTCACCATCAGAGTACTGGCCTTTCGGTGAAATACCTCATTTTACCCCAAGGACAACTCAGGATATTTTTCAGGCTGAAGAGGAACCCGAGGTTCCCAACGCAGATCTAAACTCAGCTGATGACATCCATTTGATCCCGACTCCACATCAATTGGAGGACGGATCCCACATGTCAGTCGAGGAAACGACTGATGTAGATATCGGCACAGATCCAATGAATCCACAGATTCTTAAGCTGGGGGTAAGTCTTTCCCCCGAAGAGCAAGCCGACTACATTGCCCTTCTCAAAGAGAAGAAGGAGGTTTTTGCATGGTCGTACAAGGATATGCCAGGACTAGACCCGCAGCTAGTCATGCATAATTTAACGCTTGATCCGACAATCAAGCCTGTAAAGCAAAAACTACGTAAGATGCACCCAACAAGTGGCCTTGATGGTTAAAGATGAATTGCAAAAGCTGTTGGATGCACAGCTTGTCATCTGCGTGGATTATCCGCCATGGTTGTCCAACATGGTTCCCGTCAAGAAGCCCGACGGGAGGATTCGCATATGCACCGATTTTTGAGATCTAAACAAAGCGAGTCCTAAGGATGATTTCCCCTTACCGAGCATCGATGCGTTGGTAGACGCTACAACAGGTCACGAAATGCTCTCCCTCATGGATGGTTTCTCAGGATACAATCAGATTCGTATCAATCCTGAAGACCAACTAAAAATGGCGTTCACAACGCCTTGGGGGACATTTTGTTATAAGGTCATGCCTTTTGGCCTTAAAAATGCTGGTGCCACCTACCAACGTGCCATGACATATATCTTCCATGATTACATGCACAAAACTTTGGAAGATTACATGGATGATTTGTTAGCCAAATCTCTTTTGCGCTCAAATCATATCGCTGACTTAAGCCAGATCCTCGATCGCCTCATGGAGCATAAAGTTAGACTAAACCCCAAGAAGTGCGTCTTTGGCGTCACATCTGGAAAACTCTTGGGTTTCATAGTCTCAAAGCGAGGAATCGAGGTAGACCCAAAGAAAGTCAAGGCAATCCTTGAAATGGTTCCTCCAACTACAATCAAGCAGCTCAGAAGTCTGCAGGGCAAGGTCGCATCGATTAAACGCTTCATAGCGCAATTATCTGACAAGTGCCGACCCATGAACAAATTATTGCACAAGGGAGTTACATTTCATTGGGATGACGAGTGCCGCTCAGCCTTTGACGAGATCAAACAATACCTGGCTTCACCGCCAGTATTGGCACCACCTAGACCAGGAGTGTCCTTCTACTTATACATCTCATCCTATCGAGGTGGCACTGGGCGCCATGCTAGCCCAGAAGAATGAACTTCACAAAGAACAGGCTACATACTATCTTAGCCGCACCCTGGTCAGTTATGAACTTAACTATGCATACGTTGAGAAACTCTGCTTGGCAATGGTGTTTGCTACCAAAAAGCTACGCCACTACATGCTCAGCAACACTACGTATGTTGTGTCTAAGGAGAATCCATTGCGATACATGATGAGTCGTACTTATCATAGTAGTCGCACGACGAAATGGATCATGTTGTTGACGGAATTTGACATAGAGTTTATTGGACAAAAATCTATCAAAGGACAAGTCATAGCCGATCAACTAGCAGAGGCTCCTCTTGAAGACGATCAGCCTCCGGTCATAGAATTACCCAATGATGGGGTCTTCCATGTCTCAGAATCGCCATATTCTGATGAGCCTAAGTCACACGCCGACATAACCCTATTCTTCGATGGTTCTAAATGTGAGCAAGGTGGTGGCACGGGAATTGTATTCTTCACACCGCAGGGTGCCCCAATGCCCCTGTCATTTAAATTAAACTTCCCATGCACCAACAATAACGCAGAGTATGAAGCCTTGCTCCTAGGTCTTCAGACAACAATCACCATGAACATCAAACGACTAAATATCTTTGGTGATTCGCTGTTAATAGTCAATCAATTCAAAGGGGTATATCAATGCAAATACCCAGCTTCTGAAGGCTTATAAAGCCCTTGTGGACAAATTCCTAGCAAAACTTGAGTGGTATGACATCGAGGCCCTCCCTCGATCATCGAATCATTTTGCGGACACAATGGCCTCCTTGGGGTCACTAATTCCGTAGGACCTTTCCGGTGATATGACAACCATTCAAGTCAAAACCTTATCGCAATCTGCGATGGAGCGTGCAAGCTCAGACTTGACGCCAGGAATCCACATGATCCAGATTGAACCATCCTCGGATAAGTTCTCTCGAATCCGTGATCGTCTAAAACGTGCCAACTGGGGGTCCTTGTTCTCCCCTACTCCCATTAATAGCAACACAACGCTATTCTTGCAGGTTCTATCCCATTCAGCGTTTGCTAGGGAGGAACTTCAAGAGGGATTGGCTGTTCATACTGTCGAGGTTTCTGATCAACAGGACTGGTATTTACCCATCAGAGACTACCTCAAGCTAGGTAATCTCCCACTTGGATTGACTCATGCCGCAAAACGAGCACTCAAGCAGAAAGCGGCTAAGTATGTCTTGATAGGAGACATTTTGTATCGTCGCAGCCTATGAAGGAATCCTCCTTCGTTGCTTGGACCAACAAGAGTCCACTTGGGCAGTTGCCCAAGCGCACGATGGTACATGTGGTGGCCACTTCAGTGGTATGGCTATCGCAAAGCGCATTCTTCGCATGGGCTATTATTGGCCATCTTTAGAGCGAGATTGTTGCACCTATGTCAAGAAGTGCGTGAAGTGTCAACATCATGCCAATTTGATGCACGTACCTTCTCAGGCCTTGCAAATAGTCCAGTCTGATTGGCCGTTCTCGTAGTGGGGCTTCGATCTAATTGGAAAGATCTCCCCTGCATCGTCAGGCCGTCACACGTTTATCATAACGGCCACATAGTATTTTACCAAGTGGGTGGAAGCAATTCCGCTTACCTCTACGACAGGACCCCGCATTGTGGAGTTCATTTTGCATAACATCATATGTCATTTTGGTATTCCATCCAAAATAGTCTCGGATAATGGAACGCCTTTCAAGAACAAAGACGTGCGTGCTTTGACCACAAAGTACAAGATTCAGCACAGCTTTTCGACACCCTATTATCCGCAGGCGAATGGGCAAGCAGAGGCGTCAAACAAAACGCTAGTTGCCATCCTTAAAAAGACCGTCGCAGACAGTCATAAGGATTGGCACATTCAAATCCCACTTGCCCTATGGGCCTATCGCACTAGCATTCGGACACCCACTGGGGCCACTCCGTTTTCACTTGTGTATGGCTCCGAGGCAGTCATGCCTCTCGAGTTGGAGATTCCTTCCCTACGCATATCAATGCAGGAGTTCATCGATGATGATTCTACATGGCAAGCCCGGTTAGACCAGCTTACGTTGCTTGACGAACGACGCGTTAATGCTCTCGAGCATTTACGTATTTATCAAGAGCGACTTAAGAAAGCTTACAACATGAAAGTTCACCTAAGGGACTTCCGGGTTGGTGATTTGGTTTTGAAGGAAAACCAGCAAAATTCCAGTTTGCCATCTCACCTAAGGGACAAGTTTGCGGCAAATTGGTTAGGTCCATATGTCATTGATAACAAAATAGGACCCGGGACGTACCGGCTAGCTTCTCTTGATGGTATCAAGGAAACAGAACCCTTGAATATCAGTCATTTGCGACCATTTCATATCTAAGAGAGCCAAAACCCAAAAATGCTCCAAGGATTCTTGCAATCGCTTGGTCAAAAACCCAAAAATGCTCCAAGGATTCTTGCAATCGCTTGGTCAATCCCCAAATGCTCCAAGGATTCTTGCAATCGCTTGGTCAATCCCAAAAATGGCTCCAAGGATTCTTGCAATCGCTTGGTTCAACCCAAAATGCTCCAAGGATTCTTGCAATCGCTTGGTCAATCCCAAAATGCTCCAAGGATTCTTGCAATCGCTTGGTCAATCCCAAATGCTCCAAGGATTCTTGCAATCGCTTGGTCAATCCCCAAAAGCTCAAGGATTATTGAAATCGCTTGGTCAAACCCAAAAATGCTCCAAGGATTTCCATAATCGCTTGGTCAAAAATCAAGAAAATTCAAAAACAACAAAAAACATCAAAAACAACAAAAATTTGCATCTCATTTCTAGGCATACTCAAATTCATCAATAAGAGAGTTCTTCTCGCACTTCATCTTCATATTCACAAAAATCAATCCATCAAAAATACAAAAATACATAGCTGCATTAAAGCATTGCACCCATACATTGCATATTTATGGTCGTACAGGTCAAGGGCACCATAGGCTGTAATAAATCCGCTAGTCCATCTTGTTCCACACTGTTCCATTTTCCAAAAAACAACAAAAACACCATGCATTGCTTTTACCGCACTAGAGTCAATGGTCTTTTAATGTATCAAGGGTTTTCGTGATTCAGTCATCATTTTGCTCTTTAGCCATGTAATGTATCGATTCAAAAATATTTTACGAAGGTAGAGTTAAACTTGAAATACACCTTGTTACATAACATCCCAACACAAATTAAAACACATAAAAATTCCCAAGTTGTGTGAACGAAAGATGAAACCTCGCACAGTAATCCAGGTCACCATAAGCAAAACGGTTATCTTGCTCATCCCCCGTGCGAATGACCCTTAGAATGCTGAGAGTTGGCAAAAGGACAAGCATCCTCCCTACCCAATTCCCTAAGAATCCCAAAGTTCTCAATAGTTGCAAAACATCAAAAATTTGCAAGCGTCAAAACTCCAAAAATTTGACATACTACAGTGCACACATCAAAAGGCACAAACAATAATGATTATCGTCACTCCATATCCCCAATCCCTTGCTCAGAAGAAAAACAAATCAAAATAAACAGTGATTATTATCACTATAAGGAGCAAGTATCCCAATACAATTGAAGAAAAGAAGGGAGTTGAACTTGAATCCCTGGAACTCTCAGCATTCTAACGGGTCATGAGGCAAGCCTCAGTACCGGTTTGGTTGATAGCCTATCGGTCACTGGCGGTAAACTTCTCGCATGACGATATATCTATCACATTAACTTGTGTACAGATCAATATTTGCATGTGGATGAGCTAGCTTATGGTATCCTGGATGACACCGCAGATTAATCTAACTACATACAACAAAGGAGTTAGTGGAACTAATTAGGTGATCCTCAGTACATGATTCGGTTGAAAGCCCATCTGGCACTGGCGGTATCCTGACAAATACCACATAAATGAACTCAATTGCACACACAGGGATGTGAAATAACTTGGTCAAAAACAAGTCCGATTCATACCTTGTTCAAAAGTCTTGTAAGATAAGGTACAATCATGGCTAGTAAGTTAAAACCGTCTGAGTCTCGGAAAACCTTAGCTACATTTCTAAACCAACTGCGCTACTTTTCATCCTTACAATACCATCAAAAAATACAAAAACACAGAAAAACCACATGTATACATACAAAGTCATTCCCCATCGCCCCGTACAATCGCCTCAAAACATAATAGAATCTTCAACAGTCTATGGTGCCATAGCCAAACATCACAAAGTCCATCCATCCATTTCATCTCTGCATATCACATACATTTGCATTCATTACAACATATGCATCCATCAATATAAAATAGCATGCATCCATCAACATCAATCATTGTGCATAAAATCATGACATATACACAAATCAAGAAAATCAAAACAACAAAAACATCACAAAAATGCACCACAAAAACCATAGCAATAAGCATTGCCGGACACAAGTGCTCTTGCACTTAACCTCTTGGCATAACGAAAATCGATGTCGGGGCTCAAATTGTCACCCTCCCACTTCCCCAAGAAGGCTACCATAGCTGGACCGCTCCACGGGAAGATGGGTTCTTGATGATTTCACCCCATTATGGCATCACCAAAAGGGTTAACACCCACCAAAAATAGGTCCAAATGTCGAAAAACTGCACGTGCGTAAATGGTAAAACATCTAAAGGCACCCTAACCTAAGTCATCTTGGGTCAAGCGACTCGTCGCTTTTCTCACGAAGGTCATTCCCTCATCGATTCGTCGCTTGAGGGGGTAGTCACACTTAGTCACCAATCAACAAGCACACACCCAATCAAGGCAATGACATGCATTCAAAGAATCATTGACAAAGACAATCACGCTCCTCCTTGGGGCAGTAAACAAGCAATCATTAAGTTGATCAAATACTTGGCATTCCCGAAGCATGAACACAAGGTTTCCCCCGTGGACAAAAGGTTACGCCCTTTGCCTAATCATGACTGATCAATGACCAAGCTCAAGTCACACCTCACCAAAATAGGTTAACACTTGAAATCAAATTCCTTAGCTCGTCAGGATTCAAGAATGCATGCCCTTTCCATACTTGGGGCATCAAAAGTTGGTTAGGTTACCAAGAAACCCTAATCATTAGTGCTTTGGTTTTCTATTTTTGCTCAGCACTGCGCCACCCGCAGCGCTTCCCAAAAAGGGGCATCTGTAGACACCAAAACAGCACCAATCCGATTAAGTGACTACAAACACTGATCGCATTGACATACACAGCTTTCAGGGCAGCCCTCAGAGGTCAAACAGTGGTCCTGACCACTCACACAGTAGTTTAGAAGGTCAAAAAATGAGCAGAGCAAAGTTGGTCGCAAACTGCAAGCTTCAAATCCTAAACAAGCCTTCAATCTAAAGTGAGCCTTTAACAAACGCAACCTTCAAACTTCAAGTCTTAAGCAAACGCAAAACTTTAAGGCAAACCTAGCAAAAAGGGGAACCTTGGCCTTAGACGTCGCGAAATCGCGACACCTTTGGCCTAGAGGGGAGCCTCGGCCAAAGGTGTCGCGATATCGCGCGTCGCGATATCGCGACACCTTTGGCCCCGAGGGGAGCCTCGGCCAAAGGTGTCGCGATATCGCGTGTCGCGATATCGCGACACCTTTGGCCCAGAAGGGGAGCCTCGGCCAAAGGTGTCGCGATATCGCGAACCTCGGCCGAAGTGTCGCGATATCGCGACGTCGCGATATCGCGACACTTCGGCAGCAAACACTTCTCCAATCAAAGGCGGACTTTGACGTGGCCGCCACATCCAAGGAATGACCGCCACGTGGCACCCCTACGTGCCCCTTTTCAAAGAGACCCCGTGGGTCTGTAGAACGGCGGATTCGACCAATCAGAGGCGACACGTCAGCATTCAAGGCAGACATTTAATCAGTCAAAAGCAATTTAAAGCGGATTTTAACTAAGCGGCGGACTTCACCAACTGCAATAATGAGACGAACAGTTTCAACAACAAATCCAGTCCGAGGCCATGCCTCATAACTGCTGATGTAAGTTCCCAACGATAATCTCTGTGCGAGCCATGTCTCATAATCATCTGACAACGGTCAAATCTCAACGGCGCCTGCAGACTTAGGGTTTTGACGTTAATATTTCAGAAGCAGAATCTTCTATAAAAACTAGCTCAATGCAATGTGAAAAGGAGAGACCATGAAGCATTTTGTAAACACAACGAAGTGCTGTTCATTTACGACCCGATTGCATCAGTCGATTTTACCTTCCTCACACTCAGAATCTCTTACGAAAGAGAGGTTGGTGGGTTGCTTTCAGATGTGAATCCGACTTTCATTCCCGACAGTGGATCATCATATCCCACTAATTCGACGACAACTCATTCTCTAAGATTTTGAGCCCTTCCTTAGTGGATTGGCGCCGAAATCGATTTTTAACGGGGCGGCCCGCTTGGGTACCCCATGCACGTTTTTAGTTAAATTAATATATTCTGTTATATTGTGTTCTCTGATGTCTAGACGTTTTTTTTATTTCATAAGACGTTGCTCGTAGTTTAGTTAAATATATATATTTTGACATCTATGTGTCATCTTACCTTATGCCTTATGTATTTCAAAATAACTGAATTTACGAAGAATGTATATCACGTATTGTCATGCTTAAATAGTTTATCGAATATAAATCATTGCTACGTTCGAATCTATCTTGCATTTAATCACGTGTTCATATATATATTCTAAAAGACATTTTATTGACAAATAGCATCGTGTTTTAGTCGCGTTTTGGTTCTATCATTGACTGCAGGTATCGCTCATTGATTGATTAAGTCAACGAGCTTTGTACTTTTGTTTTACTTTAACGCAGGTGCTACTAACGCGTGTACTATTTTTCTTGAACGCAGGGTAAACAACAGCAAGCAAAGACCAATTAACATCAGCGGCAGCAACACTGGCCTGCCCGTTTCAAATGTGGGCATGCGGAAGAAGATCAATGTGCATAACTGTAACAGAAGTCCACTTAACGTTCCTAACCCCTAAAAAGGGAGGAGACGTCCATGTAACCGAGGATAAGAAATTTGAATAAAGAGGGCTGTGTTTTAATACGTCTTTCTTTTATTTATCTCTTTTCTTTGTTTCGTGCATAGTGTTTCTTTTATTTTCGAAATCTCATGCTTTCACCCCCAAAGGTTAAAAATTGTTCCTAACCACTCCCACAGTAGTTTTGGAAGGTCAGAGGTCAATTTGGCACCTTTCAGGCACTCTGCTCCCTACTCGTTCCACCCTGGGACTATTACAAACTAGTATTCATGCCACCTTGGGACAATTAGTAGCATTCACTCCAGGATGGGGTGAATAGTATGTTTGATGGGCAAAATGTCAAACCTTGAAAAATGGTAGATCAGATCTGCCACTCAACTCCACCTTCAATGCATGGGAGTGCGAGTAAGAATTTTTGAGCTCAAAGAGGCATTCATAGAGGTAGTCATGAACCCTTAATCGAGGAGGAATCTTCTCTCCCCTGACAAGGCATGATGGCCAAGTGGTGCCTCTTCATGCTCATTCACAAAAGACCCTTAGGTCTATAAAATGGTGAGTCTTCTCACCCCAAAAAAGGATAGAGCAGGAGCATTTGGAGGAACGGAGTGCTACCGAATTACATCCTCACCCCTCATTTGTGCTTCTTACATCCTTGATCTCTCTTTTGGAAGGGAGGTTATTGGGTGAACATTGGAAGCGCAATCCAGACCCAAAACCTAAATATTTGGCCACAATACCCCACCTAATTTTTTGACACAACTCCCTAGGAGGTTTTGGACCCATCCCAAGTGGATTGGTGCCGAAACCAAACCCCAAACGATGGGTGTCTTGCCCCCGGGTGCCCCCCGCACTACTGCAGTCCTAATCGACCCACCCCGGAGTGATTAGAAATTTGTAGCAGATTTCCTTACTATTCCTTTTGCATTTTATTTTGTCTTTCATATATGCTGCCATTCAAATTTCATGCTATTTTGATGAGTTTTGACTATGTTTTCATTGCTTTTTGCTTTCACTAACATATAGGGAGCATTTTGTGATATAGGGTGATTGAGGCTGAATCTACAAAATCCAACATTCTGGGTTGTCTTAAAATGCCCCATTTTGCCTAAACCAAAAAATTTAGGTGTTTTGGAGGCCTCTATATGGGACATTTAGGAGGTTGCATTCTAATGTTTTATGACAGTCCTAATCGTCCCACCCCAGAGCGATTAGAAATTTATAGCATATTTCTTGATTGTTCCTTTTGCAGTGTGTTCATTATGGTGTTTGCATGCTTTTGTCCAAATTTCATCTTATTCTGACATGTTTTGATTACCATTTTTATTATTTCATGCATGCATTAACCAGAGGCCTTGGGGATTGCATATTTCCCTCCATCCACAGGTGCTACTAATCATTTGCTATTTTTTTTAATGTAGGATCTCGACACCAGAGGGGAAAAAAGGAACTATAGATGCATTCACGCAAGCGACGTTGACATTTGGCCCACCCATTTCAAATGTGGGCACACGGAAGATCCCGAAGGGAAGTGTACCATCCGTGGTGTAAAAAAGCTATATCTAACGCTCCTAGCTCCTAAAAAGGAAGGAGACATATTGTAACCTGGTATCAAAGAAAAAATAATAAAAATAAGCGTTGCACTTTACATTTTATTTATATCTCATTTCAGTTCATTTGTTTTCCTCTTTTTATGGACTTTAGTCCTTTGTTCATTTGTAGGACTTAGTGTTTCACATGATTTTTTTTGCACCGCACCCAGTATGCCTATGGGCTTTCGTATACTCATGCTTTCAAATATTAATTACTCGAGAGAGGGAATTCGACCAACCCCTCTCAATCGTTATTTGAGGTTTGCCCTTTAACAATAGGAAGGGGGGGAATAGAGGTCTATGAGCGATGGGAAGAAATACAAGGGTGATTCGATGCAACCCTATTATAGTGGGCTACCTCTCTGAGTAATAGATTATCCAATCCAGCAACTGGATAGTTGGTACTAGTTTATGGAGGGATGGCAAAAATATACGAAGATGTCTATGAAACTATTGTGATGCATTCAAAATCAAAACTAATGCTTAAGTCCTAAAATATGAAGTGCATGAAATGAAAGAGGCGAATTGAAATGAGATACAAGAAATTAGAGAAATCAAAGCCCTTTTATTTAACTCTCTTAATCTCGATTACAAAGAAGCCTCCTCCCTTTTCAAGGGCTAGGAGCATTAAATGAGTTTTGGATTACAATCGTGACTTAGTATTCCCTCTTTCGCATGCCCACATTTGAAATGGGCGGGCCAAAGTGTTGTCGTCGCTTGCGATGATGAATCCTTAACCTTTGCTGCTCCTCCTGCGATCAAAGAAACAACAAAGGTGTTAGTAGCACCTATTGCAAATAGGAAACGTTTGTTCTCTAAAATTAATGAAAGATGTATGTAAAAAATTAGCTAAACCAGTGAATGAAATGACTCCAAATGACTTGAACATAGGGGTTAGCTAATTGGGGGCATTTTGGGACGACCTAGATGGTCGATTTCTCCCAATTTGACCTCCATCAATGGGAATTTGGCGTCGCTACCTGCAAGTTAGTGGGACAACAAAAGCGGCGAGAACATGATGAAATATGATTAAAACATTATGAAATCGAATACATAAACTATCTAGTCAGCATAGAATGAAATGAGAAATGAAAAAATGATAGAAAAATGAATTAGAATGAAACATAAAAAGTGCAGGGCACCCGAGTGGGCCGCCCATCGTTGGAACTTGATTTCGGCACCAATCCACTAGGGATGGGCCTAAAATCTCTTAGAATGGTTTGTCGACAAATTGGTGGATTAAGGTGGTCAAATGTTGGGTTTTTGGGTCCAACTTCACACTTCCAATAGCCACCCAATAACCTCTCTTGCGAAAGATATCAAGGATGTGGAAGGTGTAAATCAAAAGGGTAAAGGTGTGGTGTTTAATTTGGCAGCACTTCGTTGCTTGAAAATGCCTCCAACTTGTCCTTTCTGGGTGGGAAATTCCACCATTTTATAGACCCACAGGGTCTCTTTGGAGGGACATGCAGGGGTGCCATGTGGCAGCCATGCCTTCTCAAGAGAGAGGAGACTCCTCCCTGACTTGGGCTTCCATGACTGCCCTTGTGACAGTCTTCCAATGGTCAATCTACCCACCTACACGAGCATTCACGACAGGAGGCAATAAATGACTGTCTTCAACTACCACTTGGCACCATTCTTCTTTTTGCCCATTAAACCTGGAATTCATCTCAACCAAATACGAATTCAGAATTCATCCCTGGGTGAGATGGATCCCAGTTAGAATTCGTCCTTGGGTGGGATGAATACTGAGCAAAGTGCCTGAATGTGCCAAATTGCCTTTTGACCTTCCAAAATTGCCACAAAAGTGGTTAGGACCACTTTTTAACCTCTAAGGGCTGCCCTAGGGGCTATGTGTGTCAAAGCGATCAGTGTTTGTGGTCATGTAATCGGATTGGTGTTGCTTTGGTTTCTACAGATGCCCCTTTTTGGGATGCGTTGTGCATGGCACAGCACCAAGCAAAAATATATAACCAAAGCACTAATGATTAGGGTTTCTTGATAACCTAACCAAATTTTGATGCCCCAAGTATGGAAAGGGCATGCATTCTTGAATCCTTACTTCTGACAAGCGAAGGAATTTTATTTCAAGTATTAACTTATTTTGGTGAGGTGTGACTTGAGCTTGGACATTGATCAGTCATGAATAGGCAAAGGGCACAACCTTTTATACACAGGGGAACCTTGTGTTCATGCTTCGAAAATGTCAAGTGTTTGATCAATTTGTGATTATTGCTTGTTTGTTGCCCCAAGCAGGAGCGTAATTGTCTTTGTTAATGATTCTTTGAATGCATGTCATTTTCCTTAATTGGGTGTGTGCTTGTTGATTGGTGACTAAGTGTGACTACCCCCTCAAGCGACGAATCGATGAGGGAATGACCTTTGTGAGAAAAGCGACGAGTCGCTTGACCCAAGATGACTTTTGCAAAGGTGCCTTTAGATGGTTTATCGTTAAGCATGTGCAATTTTTTCGACATTTAGACCAGTTTTTGGTGGGTGGTAACCCTTTTTGCGACGCTGTTTGGAGCTGAAATTGGCAAAAATCTGTCTTCCCATGGAGCGGTCCAGCTAATATAGTCTTCTTAGGGAGTAGGATAATGACAATTTGTGACCCCAACATCTGTTTTGTATGCCCTGGATGTCAAGTGCAATAACACTGTCATCGGGCAAATTTATTATCGGTTTTAATGCATTTTTGTTCATTTTTTGATGTTTTTGAAGTTTTTGGCCTGAATTTGTCCCAGGGTGGGACGAGCACTAACCAGAGGACTCATCCCAGTGAAGGAGGAATTCTAGCTCAAAATCCTATTTAAGGGCCAAAACTAGGGTTTGGGCTCATTTGCATCTGATTTTTCTTGCGATCTAGAGCTTTGGGGAGGAGGAGGTTAATTCTGCGAAGCGAAGCGCTGCCATATTTTCCCTACCATCATGAGTACATAAACTAGTTCGAGCGGCGAAGCCGAAGCGAGACCAGTAAGTGCTCCCTAGAGTTTATTTTTGTTTTAAGTGCAATTATTTTGTTGAATTATTTTTGTGATGATGTTTTTCAAAATTTTAAAATTTAAACCTTGAAACCGAGCTAAGGACAACTAAGACTTAGTGTACAACTAAACATAGCGCAAAACCTAGGTAAAGAATGTTTATTCAGATTTTAACTAAACCCTAGGATAACGGAACATAAAATCCTAAGACGTAATTTTTGTTGTTTTTGAATTTTTATGTTGTTTTTAAATTAATCAGTTAAGATTAGAAACCTTAAGACTGAAAAATTATTTTTTTAAATTTTGTTTCGTTTTATTTTTTTGGAATTTATCAGTTAGGATTAGGAACCCTAGAATTGAAAATTTAATTGAATTTTGAATTTTTGTTTTTAAATTAATCAGTTAGGATTAGCAACCCTAGAACTGAAAATTTAATTTTTGTTTGAATTTTTGTGTTTGTTTTTGTTTTGTTTTTTTTTTTGTTGTACATTGATAGGCAATGTTGTATATGCATGTTATTGCTGTACAGTTTTTTTCCATGATTTTAATTTTTTTGAATTGTTTTCTTTTGCATGTTGTTAGGAGCCGATACCATGTACCCACTGCTTTTACTAAGGCACGAGGGGCACTAACTAGGGCTGACTGTGAGTGGCTTGATGCCCTTGTGCTCAAGCAGGTGGCTCGACTGGAGCCTATGGTCACGGATCAGGCCTATTTGATGACACTGATCAATCTTTGGGATCCACAGACCAATACCTTCCATCTCCCAATAGGGGAGATGACTGTTACTTTGGAGGATATCTATCAGCTTCTTCAAAATCCAATAGATGGACTACCCATCAAGACATCATCGCATGATCAGCGGACGACTGTACTGATGAGATGCTTCAGACATGGGGAGCAGTTGGGCATAGAGAGCCTAGTGGAGACGGTCGAGATTGACTGTCAGGTTGGTGGGATTCTGGTCCGATGGTGGCAGGAGAGGGGGGTGTTGGGAGTGAGGCACGCATTCCTTATGGGCCTCATTTCCAACATGCTATTACCTAACTCGTCAGGTGTGAGGTTCCCATGGAACCTACTGGATTTGGTTTGGTAGTTGGTAGAGTGCCCGATAGAGGCACTGCTTATCCTGAGATGGGGACAGAAACTAATGGCACAACTCTATGGGGAGCTGTATGAGGTCCGCTGCCCATAGCAAAATGGGATTAGCTGCAGCTATCTGTTGTAGTGCTGGGGTTGGCAACACATAGCAGTTGAGAGGCCAACCGGGTTACTATGGATGACTCGGGTGGTGATGGAGGATAGGGAGATAGGTTATGCGATTCTATGGCGATGGTCCGGAGAGCAGGGACAGAGTCGACGATGGGTAGGTGTCGTAGAGCACTATGCTAATGCCTTCTCTCGGCTCACTCTAGGGGAGGTGGTTTGGCACCCTTATCGAGACTATCCAGCCTGGCCTGAGGCTGGAGAGTGGCTCCGACTGGTATGGAGAGAGCGGTGGTTGATTGGGCGACATGGGACTAAGCATGAGTTCTTCTCATTTAGCCGGGTTACATGATAGTTTGGGGTGCACCAAGGGTTGCCTAGTGAGCTTGTGGTCTATCGATGCCAGGGAGATGAGAGGACTCTAGACCGATTGGTCATTGTGCCACTGGTTGAGGATTCGAATGCGGTGATCGACGTCTCAGACGTGGATGACGTCGAGACTATCGCAGAGTATGACCAGTGGTGGGTACTACGACGATGGCAAGGATGGGGGCCATTGGGAGGCACGAAGGCAACAACGATGGGTGGGGAGGGTGCTAAGGCACTAGGGAATTATTGGGGAGCTCCTTTGGAGGATGCGAACATGGTTGAGGTGGAGGGTGAGGATGTAGATTTGGGGGTTCCAAATCAACCGGAGATGCAGGACATTACGGAGCCGTGGGAGCCAAAGCAGGATACTATTCTAGAGAGTCCCATGCCCAGGAAAATGTGGAGGAGGTGGAGTCTGGGGTATGCATTGAGAATGCGCATTTGGCAGAGATATTGTGGATACGAGATCAGGAGTTGGGGGATGTGCTGCGAGAGCTTGGGGATGCGCTACGGGAGAGGGATCTCCTGTGGGCTCATCTAGCAGAGCGGGATAGGGTTTTGGTGCAACGTGATGATGCAATAGCTTACTACCATCGACGGGAGGCAGAGTGGTGCCGACATCGAATAGATTTTGAGAGGGAGGTCATCCGCCTTAGTGGACGACTACCTGAGCCGTTAGGATGTGGATCTTCGCGTCGGACGAGGGACAGTGGTACTGAGCAGTCAGCATCATCTCGTCGTAGGTGATTGGATGAGGGAGGTGACAACAGGCATGATGTGGGGGCTAGCAGTAGCCGCCCTAAGGGGTACCATAGGACCCACACCATGGGGGGTAGTTCTCGTCACACCAATCCTATGTGATCATGGTGGTCGATGCCTTAGGCTGGGTGGTTTTGTTATATGATTGCGGGGTCAGAGGACCAGTTTTGTAGCCTGCGAGCATTTTTTTGACAATATATATATATATATATACCGGCTTTATTATGGTTATGCACATGTGATGATTTGATATTATGCATTATGGTTGATGAATATGGATGTATGCATGTTTAGTTATTTTTATGGATGCATATGTTATGATGAATGCAAATGTTTTTGATTTATATGTGATATGCAAAATGAAATGGATGAATGGAATTTATTATGGTTGGTTATGGCACCCTAGACTGTTTAGGACTCTGTTATTTTTGTTTTTAGGCGATTGCTATGATGAATGACTTTGTATGTATACATGTGATTTTTTTTTTTTTGTATTTTCTGATGGTATTGTAAGGATGAAAAGTAGCACAGTTGGTTTAGAATTATAGCTAAGGTTTTTTGAGACTCAGATAGTTTTAACTCACTAGCAACGACTGTACTTTATCTTACAAGACTTTTGGACAAGGTATGAATCGGACTTGTTTTTGACCAAGCTATTTCACATCCATGTGTGTGCAATTGAGTTCATTTATGTGGTATTTGTCAGGATACCGCCAATGCCAGATGGGCTTTCACAGAACCTGTACTGAGGATCACATAATTAGCTCCACTAACTCCTTTGTTGTATTTAGTCAGATTAATCTACGGTGTTATCCAGGATACCATAAGCTAGCTCATCCTTATGCAAACATTGGTCTGCACACACACAAAGCGAATGTGACAGACATATCGTCATGCGGGTAGGATACCACCATTGCCAGGTAGGTTGTCAACCAAACTTGTAATGAGGATCACCTAGATGGTTTTCGAATGCTGAGAATTCCAAAGATTCAAGTTCATGTTGTTTTTTGGTTGAATGACTTGGGAAACTTGCTCGTCTATATAGTGATGCAAATCACTGTTTATTTTTCTATTTATTTTTCTTTTTGAGCAAGGATTTTAAATAGTGGTGATAACCATTGTTACTTGATTTTGTATTTTGAGCGGTGTGATTTTGAGCTTGTGAATGGCATTGATCCTAGTGGCCTTGGGGATGACTACCCATCCTGGTTAGGGGTGGATAGTATGAATCCTTACGACATTGGAAACCAAGGGGATGATGGATATTATGAAGTAAGGGCATTGATCTTTTAGGCCTTGGGGATGACTACCCATCCTGATTAGGGGTGGATAGTACGAATCCTTACAACTTGGAGACCAAAGGTGAATGGAAAGGGTTAGGATGATGGTTTGTTGGAATTTTGTTCATGAATGACATTGATCCTTTTAGGTCTTGGGGATGACTACCCATCCTTGGTAGGGATGTGTAGTACAAATCCTTACGACTTTGGGAACCAACTATGATTGGGATTTGGTAGTGGTAAAACCACTATTTATTAAGGTGAATGGATAGGGAAGAGCTCATCCTTTTGTCAATTCTCAGCATTCTGGAACCATTCGCATAGGGGGATGAGCAAGATAACTGTTTCGCTTATGGTGACCTGGATTACTGTGCAGGTTTCATCTTTCGT
Organism: Wollemia nobilis; assembly: GCA_028583015.1. Classification (NCBI taxonomy): domain Eukaryota; kingdom Viridiplantae; phylum Streptophyta; class Pinopsida; order Araucariales; family Araucariaceae; genus Wollemia; species Wollemia nobilis. Next base: position 68,994 of record JAQPPZ010010125.1, on the reverse strand, counting down.
TCACACAACTTGGGAATTTTTATGTGTTTTAATTTGTGTTGGGATGCTACGTAACAAGGCGTATTTCAAGTATAACTCTACCTTCGTAAAATCTATCTGACTCGGTACATTACGTGGCTAGAGAGCAAAATGATGACTAAATTATGAAAAATCTTGATACATTAGAAGACCACTGACTCTTAGTGTGGTAAAAAGTAGTAAATGGCATTTGTTTGTTTGTTTGTTTTATAATATGGAACAATGTGGAACCAGATGGACTAGCAGAGCAATTACAGCCTATGGTGCTTTTGACCTGTACGACCACAAATATGCAATGTATGGATGCAATGCTTAATGCAGCTATGTATTTTTGTATTTTTGATGGATTTATTTTTGTGAATATGAATATGAGATGCGAGAAGAGCTCTCTATTGATGAATTTGAGCATGCCTAGAAATGAGATGCAATTTTTTTTTTTTTTTGTTGTTTTTGATGATTTTTGAATTTTGACTTTTCTTATTTTTGACCAAGCGATTGTGGAAATCCTTGGAGCATTTTTGGGATTGACCAAGCGATTTTAGGGATCCTTGGAGCATTTTGGGATTGGCCAAGCGATTTATAGGAATACTTGGAGCATTTTTGGGATTGACCAAGCGATTTTAGGGATCCTTGGAGCATTTTTGGGATTTGACCAAGCGATTATAGAATCCTTGGAGCATTTTTGGTATTTGACCAAGCGATTATAGAATCCTTGGAGCATTTTTGGGTCCGACTTCACACTTCCAATAGCCACCCAATAACCTCTCTTGCGAAAGAGATCAAGGATGTGGAAGGTGTAAATCAAAAGGGTAAAGGCATGGTGTTTAATTTGGCAGCACTTCATTTCTTGAAAATGCCTCCAACTTGTCCTTTTTGGGTGGGAAAGTCCACCATTTTATAGACCCATGGGGTCTCTTTGGAGGGGCATGCAGGGGTGCCATATGGTGGCCATGCCTTCTCAAGAGGGAGGAGACTCCTCCCTGACTTGGGCTTCCATGACTGCCCTTGTGACAGTCTTCCAACGGCCAATCTACCCACCTACACGCGCATGCATGACAGGAGGCAATAAATGACTGTCTTCAGCTTCCACTTGGTGCCATTCTTCTTTTTGCCCATTAAACCTGGAATTTTTCCTGACCAAAGAAGAATTCAGAATTCGTCCCTAGGTGAGACGAATCCCAGTTAGAATTCATCCTTGGGTGGGACAAATACTGAGCAAAGTGCCTGAATGTGCCAAATTGCCTTTTGACCTTCCAAAATTGCTACAAAAGTGGTTAGGACCACTGTTTAACCTCTAAGGGCTACCCTGGGGGCTGTGTGTGTCAAAGTGATCAGTGTTTGCAGTCACGTAATCAGATTGGTGCTATTTTGGTGTCTACAATTTGAAGCATAGATTTTGTTCAGGTCTAACTATGAGAGGCAGTAGAGGACACATCTTATGTGTAACATGTATTTTACCAAGCATTTACTTTGGAAAGGAGGAGCTATCTCAGGGGTAGAAGAGGCCGCATATTATGAGCAACATGTATTCTATCAAGTATTCCAAGCTAAGTCAGCCAGGGTCCTCCTCAACAAAATATGGTTGGTCGTAATGTAGATGAAGGATGGACTACCCCAGTCTCTTCAAATGATGGTTGGTAGTATGCCAGCAAGGATGATAACTTCCCTCCCACTCTTTGATCTTTTTTTACTGATTATGTCTTAGGATGTCTATGTAATGACTACTCACGACAACATGTAGTAATATTTTTTGAACTCTATTTTTATTGGGGAGGTGTGATTTCCTCCACCTAGTGGCTTTTATGATTTGTAGGGTGTGCTAAATGGTTACTACCTAGAAAAATCATGCTTCTAAGCACTCTGAGTAGGTCAATCCCTCTATGTAGACTACTCAAACAAGGCCCATTGATACCTAGGTTATTCAAGCCCATTATCTCTATGTAGTCTTCTGAAGCCATCACACCGGTTGTCATTAACATGCAGCCTACCATACAAGCTATGGGGGTCCCAAATGCTACTCTAACCGTCCTTGTAGTTACTCAACCACCACCTTTTTAGCTTCTCTTTGGGCCTTGATTTTTGCAAAGGCTCATTCCACTACCATACCATATTTTTCATCAGTGGTGCCCACATACTCCATGACTACAAAAGAACAAGATTTTTTAAAGTTTATCATTCTCGAAGCCCCTCGAGGGACATCTTGGAAATGATCTTTGACATGCATCAATAAATTTCCTCGGATGAGGGTAATTTTAGGGGAGTTACACTAATTCCTTCAGTTTGCTTTAGGGCCTAGGTGATTCTGAGGATGTCATGGATATTATGAATCCTGAAAAGTTCTCATGTAAATTATGCTGATGAAAAAGCTGACCAAAACCCGATGTTTGAAGCATAGAGTTTGTTCAGGTCTGACTATGAGAGGCAGTGGAGGTCGCAGCTTACGTGCAACATGTATTATACCAAGCATTTTCTTGGGAAAGGAGGAGTTATCTCAGAGGTAGAAGAGGCTGCATCTTACGAGCAACATGTATTCTACCAAGCATTCCATGCTAAGTCAGCTAGGGTCCTCCTCAATAGAATTTGGTTGACGGTAATGTAGATGAAGGATGAACTATCCCAATCTCTTCAAATGATGGTTGGTAGTACGTCAGCAAAGAAGATAACTTCCCTCTCGCTCTTTGATCTTTGTTTACTGATTATGTCTTGAGATTCTTGTATAATGATTGCTCATGAAAACATGTAGTAATGTTTTTTGGACTCTATTTTTATTGCGGAAGTCTGATTTCCTCCACCCAATGACTTTGATGATTTGTAGGATGTACTAATTTCACAGGCTTATTTATATGATTATTTTGAATTAATATAAAGTTTTTTCATTAGAAAAAATCATAAAATTTATATGACTCAAAGGCCATGCAAACATCATAACGCGGTTGCTGGTGTCCCTAGCATATGACCAAGATCGTGCGTGCCAAAGATGGAACCCCGCCTCGCCTTTCAACTTCACCTCACCTCAATACCGCCGTTACCACCTCACCAACGCCTAGAAAAACAAGGGAAAATGTGCACACACATTCGGGATATATTACCCGCTACGAAACAATGGCCTCTCATTATAGGACACAAGTCAGAGGATCGATTCCTTCAAAGACCGAAGATATATGAAAATGTGGGCAGTGGTGGGCTTATGGATGTTGATGAGGCGGAGAACCGGCACACGACTTACCGGCTGAGATAAATTAGTGCACAGCGCCCTTCATTCTTTTAACTGATCTTGTAAAGTATCGCCTTTCAACTTCACCTCACCTCAATTATGCCGTTACTACCTCACCAACGCCCAGATAAAACAAGGGAAACTGTGCACACGCATTCAGCATATATGAAAATGCACGCAGTGGTGGCTTATGGATGTTGACGAGGCGGAGAACCGGCGCACGACATGCCAGTTGAGATATATTAGTGCACGGCACCGTTTATTTTTTTCGTTGATCTTGTAAAAAAATATAATCAGCAATTGATAGTGATAGGGCAGGGTGTGTAAGTCTTGTGACGATATTTTAATTGTATATCATTAACATTTTATTTTGATGATTTCAATTCAAATTTGCTACCTGAAACGGCCCAGTATACCACCGTTGTGTTTGAGGTTACTTAAAAAAAAAATCCTATTTTAATTGTATATTATTAACATTTTATTTTGATGATTTCAATTCAAATTTGCTACCTGAAATGGCCCAGTATACTACCGTTGTGTTTGAGGTTACTTAAAGAAAAAAAAATCCTTTGCACCAAAGGGAAATGAATAAAAAATGCTTTTAGTTTGGGTTGACTGTCAAGTTCTTATATCGTATCGGAGACATATGTTTAGGACACAATGCATTAAATAATTTCATTTAAAAATAATGAAAAAATATAAATCATTATCGCTATGCTATTTGATTGGTGAGGTTATTGAATATATAATAATAATCTTGTTAGACAGTTTAAAAAACAACAATCCTTTGCACCAAAGGGAAATGAATAAAAAATGCTTTTAGTTTAGGCTGACAGTCAAGTTCTTATATCGGAGACATATGTTTAGGACACAATGTATTAAATATCCTGTTAGATACCTATCAACAAACACCTCGAGTAACAGATTTTCTTGCATCGAAGGATAGCAATTTTTATATAGGATTCGGGGGCTAGAATGAATAATAGTAGGGGAAGCGCCAGAATGACGGATGGGTTCTCCTTCTCCATATAATAAATAAATATGAGTTTAAGATCTAACGAGGTAGGTGCGATGGAATCATATACGTATTAACAACTCAAAACTTTCTAATCCATCCCGCGTCCTTTCAATGAATGAAAAGATTATCCCTCACCCCAATAGTAGGATCTGTCAATAATAGTAGGTATGGGTAGGACATAGCCCATTGTGTGAGGGGGCGTTTCATAATAATAATCGGAGGATAAACGACCTGATCAATAATACTGCATCCACCAAGCTTAATCCCTTCACTTCATGCCTCATGCTCGATTGAATGGAACCTCCTGTTTATGCATGACCTAATAACGATGAGGAGCGTCCGATCCTCCAGTTTACTAGATTGATCCGAAAGCACCTAGCAAACCTTAAATAATAATAATAATGGGGAATTTCGTGTTATTATATAGTCGACAATTCATAATATACAGGGATCGACCGTACATTAACGTTGTTACCACCCATTCCTTATAAAGCTAATGACTATTATCTGAGAATAGCTCGAATAGCCAGATTTTGTGCATAAAATTCCTGGAGCTAATGACCCCTACTAATGATCCAATGATGTAAATCCTAATGATCGACTATATAAAGGCGTTCATTATTACATAGAAAGGGTTCTTCACTACGGTTAATGACTCCTCCTAATGGTTGCCCTTACGAGTCGTCATATACGTTATCACGGATAACCGTAAGATTTATATTGAAATAGGAGTTGAGAAATGAGGATCATCATATACGTGACAGCAACTTCCTAAATTGGAGGTTCAACAAGACACTTCCCTCCTGTTCGGAACATGCGATCTAGTGGATTGTATGGAGCCTCTTCATTCGGTCGGTCCAGTAAACACATCTTTCTCTAACGGGGCCTCACACAAGGGCGTTGGGTTCGTGAGCCAATCCGATGGCTCTACTATATTCCTCGCTACCTGTGGCATCACCTACTATTATTGTAGACACCAAAACAACACCAATCCGATTATGTGACAACAAGCACTGATCGAATTGACATACATAGCCCCTAGGGCAGCCCCTAGAGGTTAAACAGTGGTCCTAACCACTCCCACAATAGTTTTGGAAGGTCAGAGGTCAATTTGGCACCTTTTAGGCACTCTACTCCCTACTCGTTCCACCCTGGGATGATTACAAACTGGTATTCATCCCACCCCGGGATGATTAGCAGCATTCACTCTAGGATGGGGCGAATAGCAGGTTTGACGGGCAAAAGGTCAAACCTTGACAAATGGCAGCTTAGATCCACCACTCAACTCCACCTTCAATGCATGGGAGTGTGAGTAAGCATTTTTGAGCTCAAAGAGGTAGTCATGAACCCTTAATCAGGGAGGAATCTTCTCTCCCCTGACAAGGCATGATGGCCAAGTGGTGCCTCTGCATGCTCATTCACAAGAGACCCTCAGGTCTATAAAATGGTGAGCCTTCTCACCCCAAAAAAGGATAGAGCAGGAGCATTTGGAGCAACGGAGTGCTTCCAAATTACATCCTCACCCCTCATTTGTGCTTCTTACATCCTTGATCTCTCTTTTGGAAGGGAGGTTATTGGGGGAACATTGGAAGCGCAATCCAGACCCAAAACCTGAATATTTGGCCATAATACCCCACCCAATTTGCTAACACAACCCCCTAGGAGGTTTTGGACCCATCCCAAGTGGATTGGTGCCGAAACCAAGCCCCAAATGGTAGGCATCCCGCCCCCCGGCACCCCCCGCACTACTGCAGTCCTAATCGCCCCACCTCGAAGTGATTAGAAATATGTAGCATATTTCCTTACTATTCCTTTTGCATTTTATTTTATGTCTTTCATATATGTTACCATTCAAATTTCATGCTATTATGATGAGTTTTGATTTTGTTTTCATTGCTTTTCGATTTCACTAACATACAGGAAGCATTTTCAGATATAGGGCGATCGAGGCCGAATATGCAAAATCCAACCTTCTGGGTTGTCTCAAAATGCCCCATTTTGCCTAACCCCAACTTTGTAGGTGTTTTGGAGGCCTCTAGATGGGACATTTAGGAGGTTGCCTTCTGACATTTTATGACATTCTTAATCGTCCCACCCCATAGTGATTAGAAATCTATAGCATATTTCCCTCCATCCGCAGGTGCTACTAATCATTTTCTATTTCTTTGAACATAGGATATCGACACTGAAGGGGCAGCAAGGAACTACAGACGCATTCATGCAAGCGGTGGCGACGTTTGGCCCACCCATTTCAAATGTGCACACGCGAAATATCTCAAAGGGAAGTGTACCATCCATGGTGTAACAAAGATATATCTAACACTCCTAGCTCCTAAAAAGGAAGGAGATGTATTGTAACCTAGTCTCAAAGAAAAAATAATAAAAATAAGGGTTGCACTTTACATTTGCTTTATATCTCGTTTCAGTTCATTTGTTTTCCCCTTTTTATGCACTTTAGTCCTTTGTTCATTTGTAGGACTTAGCATTTCACATGATTTTTTTTGCACCGCACCCGGTACACCTATGGGCTTCCATATCCTCATGATTTCAGTGGCGATCATGGTGGGACTCTGTCCCTTGATTTTGGGATCAAATTTTTGATCAAAATTGTGTGTTTTTGCTTTCAAGTGTTAATCCTTCAAGCGTTGGACTGCTCCTCGTGCCACCCTGTGATGAATACAGACTGGAATTCATGCCACCATGGGATGAATAAGGAATTCATCTCACCCTATGATGAATACAGATATACTATTCATCCTACCCCAGGATAATTAGCTCTCTATGTAGTTTTTGAGCAGAAACTCAGGGGCATCTGGTGTGGGCAGAGAAGAGGTAGGTTGTCTGAACACTCTCTGTAATTTTTTGTCTCTATTTCTGTGATTTTTCTATTTCTTTGCTTGCATAGGAAATTTTACTGCATGTTTCCTTTCTTTGCATAAGTAAAAAGAACCACACACACCATGAGATAATCTAAACATCAAAGCATTGGTAGTAAAACCCCAACACTTGATCAAGACTAACGGTAGATTTCATCACCACCTTGGCTTTAAGTTTGCATACATAACCCTGATCGCTATTGTTGCTAGACGTAAATCCTGACGAAAGCTGACCAAGTGTAGCTAGGGTGATTCCCAACGCATGAGGATAAGTCTTCTATGGTAAGTGTCAAAAATAGGGTGATTCCCCTTCTGTACCGCCTATGTTCCACATATTGTTATGCTCTCACGTACCAATAGTTTCCCTCACGTAAGGGCGGGTATATTGAGAGGTTTGGTATAATGGCCTAGCAGTGGTATATTGAAGGGGTGACCATTTTGGGAGACATAAGAGCCCTTATATTGCATGTACAAAAAATAATTTTTACAAGGTTTTCAAACAAAAATCAAAACACACTAAACTAGATTTAGGGCACACTTTTAATCCATAAATGAGATAATCACTTCTTTGTTTGTGTGGCTCCCGTTTGTTTAGTGTAGCATAAAAAATCATAAAGAAGATAAAAACGTATGCATCATTTAGAGAAACACCACCATGGTGTACACCCATAGCCAAGCCCAATCACGGGAAAAAGCTGTGAAAAGTGTAAAAGGGGGCACAAGTCACCTCCACTATATCCCCAAGGACTTGGTCATACCACCTTTGCTGCCTGACCCACAAAATAGCCCACATCATACCATGACGGAATGGGACTATAGAGGCACCCCTTCGAGGGGCACTCCTATTCAACATAGACCCTTTTAGGAGGAGTCCTTACATGTGGCACTCAACATAAATGGGAAGGCTCCCTTAAACACTCGTTATGAGTGGCCACCATGCAATGAACCACTAGAATAGCATAGGGTCCATAATGAGGGGCCACATGATTACATCATCCCTCCTCTGCCCCTTATTACTATAAAAAATAATAGGCCAAATTCAGAGCACAAGGCTCTTCAGACAGGGTGAGCGAACTCTATCTGCCCCTTTCACATATACGAAAGGGAGCACGAGGAAGACCACTACATTCCTCAAGAGCAATATACAGCACGGGAACAATGCGCTTTCGCACCTGCTATTTATCAGGATTACCTACTAAGTCCAGAGCCTTGGGTGAATGCCGCTAACCTCGACAGAGGGAAGCGACATATAGAGATCTCGGATCACCATGATTGAGATAGATGTATAGGGGAGGCATCTAGGCCTCCTAGACTCAAAATGGCAAAACAAATTGACTTGGAATTTGCCAAACATGTTTCCCGTTGAGCACAAATCACATAGATTGAGCAAGATCAACAATAGTTAGAGCACCTATATCACCTTAGAAAAGAGCACATTCGACGTCAGACAGATGAGTTGCTCTAGAACACTATGCTTGAGAGGGTCCCAACCCCTTGCATGCATAGAACAAAGTTGTATGAGAGGCACAACCTCTTGGTGTGAGACAGGTCTCCATGACCTTATCAAATGTTGCCTCCAAGACCTCCTAGACCTGAGTGGGAGACCACCCCTAGAGCCAATGATGGACACCCTCCACGGGCACCCACCCATGCTTATAGGTCATTCCCAAGAACTCCTTAAGAAGCCTATGAGGAATTAGATCAAGAAGAAGAGCAGGCTAAAATGCCCTACCAAGGCAGGGGGTTCTACTCGATTGCCCCTCCATAGGCCTAAAGTTCCCTGCAATTCACAATGGGAACAAACCAAGGAGGAAGAGATCAAATATTCTGATGCATACAAGACACTGCTAGAGTGCTTAGAGTCTATGGAGACCAAGAATTTTGGGCCCCAAAAGTCCACTTTACTCTAGTTCTGCAGTCACCCTATGCATCCTTCAGTTCCTACACACCCATACCCTAAATACTTTAAAATGCCTCAATTGGTAATCTTTAGAGGGGAGGAGGATGCCCAAGAGCACGTGACAAGATTCCTGAGCCAATGCTTTGGCATTCAGGACAACAATGCTTTGCTTCTAAGAACATTTATAACCACGTTCGTAGGCCCTGCCTTAGATTGGTTTACTCAGTTGCTGAAGCATAGCATTAATAACCTAGACCAGCTAGTAGATGCATTCCTTGAATGTTTCACCTTTAATACCAAGAAGAAGGCATCGTTAAGTGACCTAGCTAGCCTCAGGAAGTATGAGAAAGAGACCATGGTGACTTATGGAAATTGGTGGAGGACGTTGCTTTCAAAGCTACCTTACCTCCCTCCCATGGTCGACCTAACCCAAATGTTCTCAAAAAGTTGTTTGAGCTTGATATCTGTGCTATTGCAGCTACCGCAATATGCCACTCTTGAGGAAGCCCTGGCGCAAGCTATAATCATTGAGGATTTCAAGATACAGGATGGCGAGATTGCCAAGCCATGCAAGAAAGAGTGGCCCAAAAACACCAAAACTGGGTCAACACAATCAAAACCTGCCACGGTCAATCAGGTTGATATAGACATACCTAAGCCTACATAAGCAATACTACCCCCAAAGGCTAATTATCAGGAAGTTCCTCTTGACACCTATGAAAAGGAAAATCATAGGCAAGAAAAAAATTAGTAGCGTCGCCCTAGCTGACAATTCACACTCTTCACAGAGTCTAAAGACTCCTTGTTTGACCGCTTGTCCATGGCAAACTTGATAAACCTGCTAGAAAGTCGACCCGTATACCCCAACATGCCAAAACCCAAGGGCTATAGGGAAGACTTGTACTGTAGATTTCATCGACAGAAAGGACATGACCTTTACGCATGTTGGAAGTTCAAAATCTTAGTGCAAGACCCAATAAACAACAAGACGCTAGCGATGAATAATCCTATGGCACCAAACAACCAACAGATGGAGATCTTCAAAGACCTCCTACCTACCCATGATGCACAGGAAAAGACACTTCAAGTCAATGAGGTGACACAAAACTACCCCATGCAGGGGTATGTAGGGATGATAAGCATAGTGACTAGGAATAAGAGGTACCCAAGCATAGCTGCCCCCACGGTAGCTACAGGAAAGGTTCCATCAATGTCACAACCTCAACACACCCTACACAACCTCCCTCACCTAGACCAGTGGCCACGATTCAGACTAAACTTACCCAAAGTTTAAGGACCATGTCGGCTAGGCTCTCCATCTACGAGCTCATACAACAATCACCGTCCCATCAGGAGGCTCTAATGGAGATATTAAAAGCCATCAACCTACATCCCCACGAAGCAAACTCTTTCAACAACTTTGTGGGGCATGTAAAATGATGTACAGAACCAGTCATCACATTTAGAGAAGACAAACTAAAATCGATGACTGGTGATATGGTGGATCCACCCCTGCATATCATTGCATGGGTCGATGGGATTATGTTTAAGAGGGTGTTAGTGGAAACTGGCTTGTCCAGTAATATAATCACAACAGTAGCATTGAAACACATCAAGTTGCCATCATCTCACATTGTGGCCTCCACCTATACCCTTCGAACATTCAATGACGCAATATGCTCGACGATTGGCACAATTGTCCTACCCATCCAAGTGGGACAAAATACTATTCCTACGTTGTGCCACATTCTGGAAGGTGAGATGGCCTACAATATTTTATTGGGCTGGCCTTGGATCAGGGACATGAAGTGTGTCTCTTCAATAGCCCATCAATGCCTAAAGTACACATACGAAGGGCAAGTGCATGTGGTTTCGACAAACTTAGAGCCCTTCAATTATTGCAATGCAGTGCAGCTGATGCCATAATTGACCCTTCCATCGACACATTTGGACTTTCAGTTGAATCCATCCATACAGGGTTTGATTCTGCATACATCCCCATTATTAAGTCCCTCAAATCCCCAACCAGGTCCATGTTCATCGTTTGGTCCTTCACCAATGATGCCACCTACGGTGTCCACATCAAAGTATAATGGGAAGAAACCCCTGGAAGAGGCACCGCCATCGGTCTCAACCATGTCTACAGGAGATGTGCCTAGCCGAATGGAATTTGAGATGCCTAGTTCACCCGACATGGAGTGGACTCAGGAAGAACTCCCATTCCCTCCCCCTCAACTGCCAACGATCACCATTGAGATGGCCAATATAGGCCTGGGGGAGTACCTAGTGTGGAACATCGTAGAAACACCCGCGCTTGAGTCCATGCAGGACATGGGGATACCTTGCCTCCCCATCGGCACTATTGTTTCTTTGGGCTACCCACCAAACTAGACAAATTTTGTATATGGAGGCCTCGACAATGACATTGAACCTTACCTACAAGAGGAAGAGGACGAAGAGCCCTTTTCCAAGAACGTCAACTATCTGTCCAACCTGGACTTCACTTTGAAATATCTTGGCCAATGTAATTGAAATGGATATGGGTTGGGCAGATATGAGCAAGGGGTGCACGTTCTTTGTCAACCAAGATATCAAATGTCATACGACAAATAAGGAGTAGGGTTCAACCACCCTTTTCCCCTTGAAATCTTGGTAGAGAACTTACAAAGCCTAGGGATAGGCAACAAGGATGGGTTGGTACAAGACCCATATGCCAATCCTAACACAACGTACACATTGGGGGATTATCTCTCATTATCAACAACCAACCTTGTTGACCTCAACAACCCTTTCCATTCGATCAAGAAAGGAGAAAGTTCGAGGATTCACCTACAAGAGGGATATAAACAAGGTCAAGAAGGATATTCAGAAGATGAGTCAGAGTATGACGTAGCACCTTGGGACCCTTTCGAGTCTAATAGCAATCACTCGCAAGTGATGCCCATAGATGATTATTAGGAGGACTTAATGACGATGTTCCCCTTGAATGCTCCAATCGAGAAAATGCCACCTCAAGAGAATTAGGTCCTCCTGAAGAGAGTAGAACAACCCCGATGGGATCAAATTAACTTGCTCGAGTAGAACGAGCATCACATGTCGCAAATAGCTATCAGATCCAACAAATGCCTATGGATATCTTATAGCGATTATGAAGATGAGACTGAGATGGCATATCTCAATCATATGTGGCAGTAGCGATACATCATGGATATTGACGACATGTTTGAATAGATAAAGATGGGGCCAAGGCATAGGTGGCACCTAAATCAAGCACAGTTGTACCAACTATTGCACCCACCACTTCAGACATACAGAGAGAACCCTCTACCTAGAGACCTTATAGAGCCATCAATGCCAAGGGCAGACCCTGTCCTTTTATCCACACATAGGGCCAATCCATTTGTACCAATACCCACAGAGCCAGATCTAGAGAACAAAGATCACCAAGGATGTCCGAGTCACCACTCGCGTGGTAATGGAGACCAAATTCACTTCATAAACATGATATCCATTGACTTAACAGCCCCCATCCTCAATCCAGCCAATCCAACGTGACCATTGTATCTAAACCTAGATGCCATAGATTGGGATCGTGCTAACTCGTCACCATCTCCATAAGAGTACTGGCCTTGTGGTGAGATGCTTAATTGCACCCCAAGACCAACTTAGGATATATTCCATGCTAAAGAGGAACCCGATGTTCCAAACATAGATATAAATTTAGCAACTGATCTCCACCTGATCCCAACTCCACACCAGTTGGAGGATGGGTCCCACATGTCAGTCAAAGATACGACAGACGTAGACATCAGCTCTGATCCAATGAATCTGCAAATCATTGAGTTGGGGGTAAGTCTATCCCCCGAAGAGCAAGCCGATTACATTGCCCTTCTCAAAGAGAAGAAGGAGGTTTTTGCATGGTCCTACAAAGACATGTTGGGGCTAGACCCATAGCTAGTCATGCATAATCTAACGCTTGATTCGACAGTCAAGCCAGTCAAGTAAAAACTACGTAATATGCACCCAAAAATATCCTTAATGATCAAAGAGGAGCTACAAAAGCTATTGGATACATAGTTTGTCATTTGCGTGGATTACCCACCATGGCTGTCCAACATGGTACCCATCAAGAAGCCCGACGAGAGGATTCACATATGCACTAATTTTCGAGATCTAAACAAAGTGAGTCCCAAGGACGATTTCCCCTTGCCTAGCATCGATGCATTGGTAGATGCTATAGTAGGCCATGAAATGCTTTCCCTCATGGATGGTTTCTCGAGATACAACCATATTCATATCAATCCTGATGATCAACTCAAAATGACGTTCACAACGTCTTTGAGGAATTTTGTTATAATGTCATGCCTTTTGGATTTTAAAGTGCTGGCGCCACCTACCAACGCACTATGACATACATCTTCCATGATCACATGCATAAAACTTTGGAAGACTATATGGATGATCTATTGACCAAATCTCTTTTGTGCCTAGATCATCTCGATGACCTAAGCAAGATCCTCGATCGCCTTATCGACCACAAAGTCAGACTAAACCCCAAGAAGTGCGTATTTGGTGTCACATCTAGAAAACTCTTGGATTTCACAGTCTCAAAATGAGGCATCGAGGTAGATCCAAACAAAGTCAAGGCAATCCTTGAAGTGCTTCCCGCAACCACCATCAAGCAGCTCAGAAGCTTGTAAGGAAAGGTCACATCAATCAAGCACTTCATAGCATAGCTATCTGACAAGTGCCGACTCATGAATAAATTATTACACAAGGGGGTAGCATTTCACTAAGATGATGAGTTCCAGTTAGCATTTTATGACATTAAACAATACTTGGCTTCGCCACTAGTATTGGCACCACCTAGACCATGAGTGTCATTCTATTTGTACATCTCAGCTACTAAGGTGGCACTGGGTGCCATGCTAGCCCAAAAAAATTAACTACATAGAGAGCAAGCTACTTACTATCTTAGCCACATCCTGGTCAGTTATGAACTTAACTATGCATATGTAGAGAAGCTATGCTTAGCAGTGGTATTTGCTACAAAAAATCTATGCCACTACATTTTGAGCAATACGACGTATGTTGTGTCTAAGGAGAATCCATTGTGGTACATGATGAGTCATACTTATCATAGTAGCTGCACGGTGAAATGGATCATGTTTTTGACGGAGTTTGACATCGATTTCATTTGACAAAAGTCCATCAAAGGTCAAGTCATAGTCAATCAACTAGCAGAGGCTCCTCTCGAAGACGATCAACCTTTGACTGTAGAGCTACTCGATGATGGGGTCTTCCATGTCTCAGAATTGCCATATTTTGATGTGCCTGAGTCACAGGCCGACATAACCCTATTTTTTGATGGTTCTAAATGTGAGCAAGGGGGTGGCACAAGAATTATATTCTTCACACCACAAGAGAATCCAATGCCTTTATCATTTAAACTTGATTTCCCATGCACCAATAACAATGTTGAATACAAAGCCTTGCTCATAGGTCTTCAGACAACAATCACCATAAACATCAAATGCTTGAACATATTTGGTGATTCTCTATTAATTTTCAACCAAGTAAAAGGGGTATTCCAATGCAAATGCCCAGTTATGCAGGACTACAAAGCCCTTGTGGACAAATTCCTGGCAAAGCTTGAATGGTACAACATCGAGGCACTCCCTCGATCATAGAGTCATTTTGTGGACACTATGGCCTCCTTGGGGTCACTAATCTCACAAGACCCTTCTAGTGAGATGACAACCATTCAAGTCAAAATATTATCGCAATTCGTTATGGAGCATGCAAGCTCTGACCTAATGCCAGAAATCCACCTGATCTAGATTGAACCATCTCAGGATAAGTTCTCTCAAATCCATGATAGTCTGAATCATGCCAACTGGGGGTCATTTTTCTCCCCAACCCCTCTCAATAGCAACACAACACTATTTTTACAAATTTGTTCCCGCTTAGATTTTGCTAAGGATGAACTTCAAAAGGGATTGGCAGTTCATACCATCAAGGTTTTTGATCAGTAGGATTGGTACACACCCATAAGATACTACCTCAAGCTAGGTAACCTCCCACTTGGATTGACGCATGCCACGACAATATCATTCAAATAGAAAGTGGTAAAACATGTCTTGCTAGGAGAAATTTTGTACTATCAGAGCTATGAAGGAATCCTTCTTCATTGCTTGGACCAGCAGGAGTCTGCTTGGGCGATCACCCAAGTGCACAATGGTACATATGATGGCCACTTCAGTGGTATGGCCATCATAAAGAACATTCTTTGCATGGGGTATTATTGGCCATATTTAGAGTGAGATTGTTGTGTATATGTAAGGAAGTGCATAAAATGTCAACACCATGCTAATTTGACACACGTACCTTCTCAGGCCTTGCAGGCGATCCAATCGGCTTGGCTATTTTCATAGTGGGGCTTAGATCTAATCAGAAAGATCTCCATTGCATTGTTAGTCCATCACACGTTTATCATAATGGTCACAAAGTACTTCACCAAGTAGGTGGAAGCAATTTCGCTTACCTCTACGACTGGACCCCGCATTACAAAGTTTATTTTACATAACATCATATGTCATTTTGGTATTCCATACAAGATCATCTTGGATAATGGGACGTCATTTAAAAACAAATATGTGCGTGCTTTGATAAAAAAGTATAAAATTCAGCATAGTTTTTCAACACCCTATTATCCGTAGGCAAATGGGCAAGCAAATGCGTAAAAAAAAACACTAGTTGCCATCCTTAAAAATACAGTCACAGATAGTCATAAGGATTGGCACATTCAAATCCTGCTTGCATTGTGGGTTTATCGCACTAGCATTTAGATGCCCACTGGGGCAACTCCATTTTCATTGGTGTATGGCTCTGAGGTAGTCATGCCTCTCGAGTTGGAAATACCTTTCCTGCACATATCAATTTAGGAGTTCATCGATGATGACACTATATGGCAGGCCCAGTTAGACCAGCTTACATTGCTCGATGAACGATGCATCAATGCTCTCGAGCATTTACGTATCTATCAAGAGCAACTTAAGAAAGCATACAACATGAAAGTTCACCTGAGGGACTTTCAGGTTGGTGACTTGGTCTTAAAAGAGAACCAAAAAAATTCTAACTTGCCGCCCTATTTAAGGGATAAGTTCACAGAAAATTGGTTAGGTACTTATGTCATCGATAGTAAAATAGGACCTTTAAACATACCTACGCACCTCTCTTGAAGGAATCAAGGAAATAAAACCCTTGAACATCAGTCATTTGATACCATTCCATATTTAGAGAGCCATAGCCCACCCCAAAACACCCCAAAGGTATCTATAATCCCTTTGGTCAAATAAAAAAGCTCCAAGGATTCCCACAATCACTTGGTCAAACCCCAAAATGCCCCAAAGGTGCACATAATCCCTTTGGTCAAACTAAAAATCTCCAAGGATTCCCACAATTGCTTGGTCAAACCCTAAAACACCCCAAAGGTATTCATAATTCCTTTGGTCAAACCAAATGCTCCAAGGATTCCCACAATCGCTTGGTCAACCTAAAATGCCCCAAAGGTATTCGTAAACTCTTTGGTCAAACCAAAAGCTCCAAGGGTTCCCACAATTGCTTGGTCAAAAAAAAATATTCAAAAACAAACAAAAACAAAAGATAATAAAAAATAACAATAAAAATTGCATCTCACTTCCATGCGTACTCTTAAAAATCAAAACATAAAAATATAATAAACTGCATTTAGGCATCATATCCATACATGGCATATTTGCTGGTCATACATGTCATAAGCACCATAGACTGTCATTGCTAAGAAATTTCATCATTTTCTACATTCAGTCCATTTTGTAAACACATCCATCCAGAATAACACCATCCACATTTTTTATCATAGTCAGTTGTCTCCTAATGTATTTAGGGTTTTTTCATTCAGCTGTCTTTATATTTCTAGCCAAAAACTATACAAAGTCAGACATATTTTACAAAGGTAGAGTTTTACTTGGATCACACCTCATTACGTAGCATCCCCACACAAGTTAAAACACATAAAAATTCCCAAGTTGTGTGAATGCAAGAGAAACCTACAAAGCAGTCTAGGGTACCATATGTGAAAGGTTAGCCTACTCATCCCCTTGTGTGAATGGTTCGAGAATGCTAAGAATTAACAAAAGGACAAGCTCCTCCCCATATAATTCCCCATAGTAAACAATGGTCTTCACCACTAACAAAAATCCCAAAACACCTTTGATCCCCAAGGTTGTAAGAGTTCATACTACACACCCCTGACAAGGATGGGTAGTCATCCCCAAGGCCTAAAATATCAATACCATTACATAATCAGATCCCTAATCACCTTTGATCCCCAAAGTCATAAGGATTCATACTACATGCCCCTGACAAGGATAGGTAGTCATCCCCAATGCCTAAAAGATCAATGTCATTACATAGTAACATCCCCAACCACCTTTGGTCCCAAAAGTCGTAAGGATTCATAATACACATCCCTAAACATGATGGGTAGTCATCCCCAAAGCCAAAAGGGATCACTTCCATTCACAAGCCAAAAACCCACGAGCTCAACTTTGAAACCTAAAATTGAAAATAAAATAACAGTGGTTATCACCACTATTCAAACCCCTTGCTCAAAAAGAAAAACAAAAGAGAAAAATAAACAGTGATTTTCATCACTATGTATGAGAGCAAGTATCCCAACAAGTCGAGCAACCGAAAGAGTCCTGAGCTTGAGTCCCTGGAATTCTCAACATTCGAAAAACCATCTAGGTGATCCTCATTATGGGTTTGGTGGACAACCTACCTAGCAATGGTGATATCCTAAATGCATGATGATATGTCTGTCACATTAGATTTGCATGTGAGCAGACCAATGTTTGCATGTGGATGAGCTAGATAATGGTACCTTAGATTGTCCTATGGATTAATCTTACTAAATACAACAAAGGAGTTAGTGGAGCTAATTAGGTGATCCTCAATACAGGTTTGGTGGACAACCTACCTAGAATTGGCAGTAACCTGAAAAATACGACATAAACAAATTCAATCGCACACACAGGGATGTGAAATAACTTGGTCAAACTCAAGTCTAATTCATACATTGTTCAAAATTATTGTAAGATAAATGTACAGTCTTGGCTAGTTAGTTAAAGCATCAGAGTCTCAGAAAAACCTTAACTACATTCCAAAACAAATGTTTTACATGTCCATTCTTGCATCACCATCAGAAAATACAAAATATATATATATATATATATACACATGCAAAGTCATCACATAGTATAGAAAACCAGTGAATCTTGTATAGTCTATGGTGCCACCAACAAGTTATCAAAAAATCATTCCATCCATTCCATATGCATACATCATATAATTAGAAACATTGCATTCATAATAACACATGCATACATAAACTAACTAAAATGTGCATAAAATAAACAATAAATAATGACAAGTGTATAACTAAAAATAAATTCATTTCTATATATCGCCAAAATGCCTACAAGCTACAATAAGTCAGTCCTATGACCTCTCAAAAACATCAAAAAATCAAAAACCCCAAGCCTAGAGAGTCGGCTACCATGATCACATAGGATCGGTGTGACTGGAACTACCCCCAGTGGTGTGGGTACTATGGGACTTCTCAGGGCAGCTGCTATCCTCGCATCATGCCAACTAGTGCTACCAGTCCCTGCATCACACCCATTAGTGTTTCCCTCACCCACTTGCCTACAATGAGAGGAAGCAGACTGCTCAGTCTCACTGTCTCTTGTTCGGCACAAAGATTCGCCTGTAGTGAGCTCAGGTAACTACCCACTGAGGTGGATAATATTTTCCTCCAAATCCAATCGATGCCTGAACCAATCCACCTCCCATCGATGGTACACAGCCAATGAGTCATCATGCTGTGTCAACTGAGTCCGCAGGAGATCCTTCTCCCATGAAGCATCTGTGTCCCCATCCAGTCGATGGTACGCAGCCAATGCATTCTCCCACTCTACCAACTAAGTTTGTAGGTGATCCCTCTCCTATAGAAACTCCCCATGTTCCTCATCTCATCTCCATAGTAGATCCTCCAATCACACTATCTCAGCGTGATACGTAGCCCCCATGTCCCCTGGAACTACCTGAGGCATGGGCATCTTCAGGATGGCGGGCTGCTCTGGCACCCACTGCTTCAAAATTTCCTATGTATCTGATTGCTTCGAAACCCCTAGGTCATTCCTAGTCAAGTTGTCAACCTCTACCATATCCACATCATCAAGCAGAGCTCCCCAACCCTCCCCGATGCCTCCACATCCTCACCACCTGTTGTTGTCGTATCTGCACCTCCTAGATGCCCCTCACCCCGCCATCGCCGCATCGTACACCACTTGTTGTACTCTGCAGTCGCCTCAACATCATCCACATCAGGGACATCAATCACTGCATATGACTCCTCACCTAATGACTCAATGATCGACCAAGCTAGAGTCCTCTTGTCACCCCGACGTTGATAGATCAGAGGCTGACCAAGCAATCCCTGGTGCACCCCAAATTGTTGAGTCACCTGGACATATGGGAAGTACTCCTACTCAGTCCCATGTCACCCGATCAACCACCTCCCCCTACGTGCCCGTCGGAGCCACTCCCCAGCCTCAGGCCAGACTAGACAGTCTCGGTATGAATACCAGAACAATTCCCCTGGAGCAAGACGCGAGAAGGCATTGACATAGTGCCCTATGTCACCACCCCACCATCGAATCTGCCCCTGCTCCTCTGACCTCTACCATAGAGCATCATAACCAATCTCCCTGTCCACCATCTCTGCACAAGTGGTTCAAGGAAATCCCTATGACCGCTCCATAGCTATGTGCTACCACCCCCAGCACTGTAATAGGTAGCTTCATCCAATCCCATTTCACCTCTGGCAACGAATCTCGTATAGCTCATCATAAATATGTGCCAGTAAGGTCTGACCCCACCTCATAATCAGGGGCACCGAGGTCAGAAACTCCACAAGTCTAAACACCACCTCAAGCGGTGATGGCAAGCCGGGATTCACTTCGACACATTCACAGTCAAATCACAGTAATTTCATTAAAATTGGTAAATACAATTACAGTAATCTCTCCAGCATACCACTTGCCCCTCAATCCCGAACTCCACCATCCCTTTCCCTTACAATTTTTTGGGTTTTTATCGAGGCCCCGATCCTCTCAGCCATTAATGCTCGCCTAACGAAAGTTTCAAATTCGAATTTTCCCCCTCCCTGGGCTTTTCAAAATTTTGACCATAAATGGGCCATCTGCCCGATCTACCAGGAGGCTTTCATTAATGGTTCTCCTCGACCCGCAACCGCCGTCTAAGTCAGGTTGTTCCTCTGCGTTGGTCTCCTTCATAATGGCCATTGCCTGTGTCTGTTTCAATGTTCGTACCTGTTACTTTGCCAACAATACATAAATACGTGGCCGTGGCCCTCATCTCGTTTTAACACACGTAGCTGTCCGCATGTAAAACTGGCCATGCCTTCTCTTCGACGTAATAAATTTGGAACACGCGCCCTTCACAATTGTCAAGTTACTCGTGGCCGTCCACGTGTCAAACTCGGCCCCTCTCGACCGTCCGTTTGTTCTCTTTTTTGGGCCTTACTTTGCTCTCTAACTTCTTTAACTTCCGCGGCTGACCAATGTTGTGCCACGTGTCGGTCCTTGACTGGTCACGACATCGTGACAGGTCGCGAAATCGTGACCTGTCACGATATCGTGACAACATCATCTCCTCTTCCCTTGCATTGTACTAACGTCGCGATATCATGACGTCGCGATATCGCGACGTCTCCATCCTCTCTGCCCTTGCGACGAACCAACGTCGTGATATCGCGACGTCGCGATATCGCGACGGAACCTTGCTGCCACCTTTGCTTTGAACTAAGGTCGCGATATCGCGACGTCGCGATATCACGACAAAACTGGCTCACTCCCTGCCAAGCCTTTTGAGGTCGCGATTTCGCGACCTCTCCCCATGCTTAAGAAACTTGCCTTCAATGCTTCCACAAAACTCCCCCCCCTCCTTGGAAAAACACTGAAAATAAAATAAAACAAATGCTAGGAACTTAGAAAATTCTAAAGACATTTTGGAAGATGCAAGATTGCTCTAAGATTACCGGATGCTCCTGCATCAGACACCCGGGGTAATAAAAGAAAGTGACCCTCACTTTTGTTTTGTTAGGGGAAGACCTAGGCGGTCAACCTCTATCTTTGACATCCAAGTTGCATCTTCCACAGGCCTACCCTTCCATTTTACCAGGTATTCTGAATACTGTTTGCTTCTGGTGCTTCTGCCCTCACGAGTGTCTAATATTTCCTCAACCTCGTTGGTGATCGGAGTAGATGCTGGAATTTGCCACAATTCTGCATTTGGTACCTCTGTACTCTCCCCTTCATGATATTCCACTAAATCTGAAATATTAAAAATAGGTGAAATATCAAGCCAACTCGGCAATTCCACTTCATACGCATTTCCTGACTCTCGCCTTCCCAGTATTTTGCATGGCCCAAACTTTTTCATCTTCAATTTATTATAAGTCTTGGCAGGAAATCTCTCTTTCCTGAGATGCACCATGACCTCATCTCCGACTTCAAACTCCTTGAACCGCCGCTTCTGGTCTGCCCTTGCCTTGTATTGAGTATTCATCTTTATAATTTGTTTCCTTACTTCTTCATGCAGACTTTTCATGTGTTTCGCAAATTCTTCTGCCTCGGCACTGCACTTTTCTCTTTTGTCCAGCTTTCTCAGTTCAGACACATTTCTTGGACTGTTCTCGTAGATTATCTGGAATGGGGATTTGTTGGTGCTCTTATTAACTGAACTGTTATAAGCAAATTCATCCTGTGGTAAGACTAAATCCCATCCCTTGGGCTGATCTGCTATCAAACATCTCAATAAATTACCCAGGCTCCGGTTCACCACCTCTGTCTGTCCGTCAGTCTGTGGGTGGTATGCTGAACTGAATTTCAGGTCTGTCTTCAATTTCTTCCACAGAGTCCTCCAGAAATACCCCACAAACTTTGTATCTCTGTCAGAAACTATGCTTCTTGGTAGACCGTGAAGTCGTACCACTTCCTTGAAGAATAACCCAGCAATGTGAACTGCATCACTTGTCTTTTGGCAGGGAATAAAATGTGCCATTTTAGAGAATCGGTCAACCACCACAAATACTGAGTCATTTCCCCTCTGTGTTCTCGGCAAGCCAAGAATAAAATCCATGCTTATGTCCTCCCATGGCCTCTCAGGTACAGGTAGCGGCTGGTATAATCCTGTGTTTTGCCTTATGCCCTTTGCCATCTGACATATTCTGCATCCTTGCACAAACTTCCTCACATCTTGTTGAAGTTGTGGCCAGTAATAATTTTCATCCACTAGGGCAATAGTCTTATCCCTACCAAAGTGTCCAACCAATCCTCCGCTGTGCTTTTCCTTGATCAAGTTCTCCCGCATGGAGCTCCTTGGAATGCATAATTTGCTTCCCTTGAACAACATTCCATCTTGGATTAGGAAATCCAACCATTTTGTTCGGTCCACCGTAACAGGTGTTAAGCAAGCCTTCCAAGCTTCTACAAAATCCGGATCTGCAGGGTACAAACCCTTCAGTTCTTCAAACCCCACTACCTCCACTGTCAGTCTAATCAGTAAGGTCTGCCTTCTGCTCAAGGCATCTGCAACTCTGTTTGACTTTCCACTTCTGTGCTTCAGCACAAAGGTATAACTTTGGAGGAACTCCACCCATTTCATGTGCCTTTGATTCAGTTTTGTCTGACTGTTAATGTATTGTAAAGCCTGATGGTCAGTAAATAGAACAAACTCCTTTGGTAATAAATAGTGTCTCCACTTTTTCAGAGCCTGAACTATGGCATAAAATTCTTGGTCATAAACTGAATACTTTTTCTGAGCGTCATTTAGCTTCTCACTGAAATAAGCAACTGGTTTGCCCCCTTGACTCAGTACAACCCCTATTGCACTGCCACTGGCATCACAGTCCACCTGAAATACCTTGTTAAAGTCTGGAAGTGCCAACACAGGCTGTTCTGTAACTTTTCTCTTCAATGCATCAAAGCTCCTTTCAGCCCCTGATGTCCACTTGAACTCCTTTTTATCCCCCCTCATTGTTTCCGTGAGAGGTGCACAGATGCTGCTGAAGTTCTTTATGAACTTCTTGTAAAAGCTGGCCAAACCATGAAAGGATCTTACTTCTATTGTGCTTCTTGGGGTAGGCCATTCAATGATGGCTCTTACCTTCTCTGGGTCCATTTTTAGGCCTTCTGCTGAGATTACAAACCCCAGGTATACTAACTCCTTTTTGACAAAATTACACTTTTTCAGATTTATTAACAACTGCTCTTCCCGCAGCTTCTCAAAAACCTTCCTGATGTGCATCAGGTGTTCTCCCAGGGTCCTGCTGAATATCAAGATATCATCTAAATAAACAATTACAAACCTTCCCAGGAATTCCTTCAGTACTTCATTCATCAGCCGCATGAAAGTACTTGGTGCATTGGACAGCCCAAATGGCATGACCAACCATTCATACAAGCCTTCTCTTGTCTTGAAGGTTGTCTTCCATTCATCTCCCTCTCGGATACGGATCTGATGATAGCCACTTTTTAGGTCAATCTTTGTGAAGTATTCAGCTCCACTTAAACAGTCCATGATATCATCCATTCTTGGCAACGGGAACCTATACTTAATAGTGATTTTGTTGATGGCCCGTGAGTCTGTACACATCCTCCATTCCCCATCCTTCTTTGGCACCAGCACTGCAGGTACTGCGCATGGACTCAAACTTTCCCGAATCAATCCCTTTTCTAACAATTCCTGGACCTGTCTATTTAACTCCTCAGTTTCTACAGGCGTCATCCTGTGTGCAGCTTTATTTGGCAAGCTTGATCCCGGTACTAAGTCTATATGATGGCTAATTTTCCTTATCGGGGTAAACCCTCAGGCACATTGTCTGACACAATATCTGGAAATTCCTCCAGTAGATTTTGGACTTCTGCTGGGGTATCCTGGCATTCCTTCTCCCTAACTCTAGGGATTATTGCATAACATAAATGTTCATGCTTCAACCCGTTCAGGAACTCTCTCCCCTCAACTAAACAGACTCTGGAATTGTTACATACCTTTTCATCCGCATCCTTCAAGGGCTTTAGTTTATGGCGTACACCATTCTTTGTCAATGAGTAGGTGTTGGCACGGCCATCATGCACTGCGTTCCGGTCAAACTGCCAGGGCCTCCCCAGCAACATGTGGCAAGCATCCATGGGCAGGATGTCACACAGGACCTCATCACAATAATTTCCAATGTTGAATTTAATGGAACACTGCTCATTGACCAAAGCTCCGTGGTCTTTCTGTAACCATGCGACCCGGTATGGGTGTGGGTGCTTCTTCCTTTCTAACTGTAGCTTTGTAACCATTTCCTCAGAAACCAGGTTATCCGTGCTACCATTGTCAATAATGATATTGCAAACCTTGCCTGCACATTTACATCTGGTGCGGAATAAAATTTTTCTCTGGTCTGTGTCCTTCTCCTCATTCAACAGGACTCTTCTTACAATCATTGTTTCTCCCCTCTCCGCTTCTTCGAAATGCTCAGACTCAGCATCTTCCTCTGCCACAGCAGCTCTGGCCGGACCCTCAGGCCTCTTGTTCGTTCTTTCCCGGTGTTGTGGACACTCGAATGCACGATGCCCTTCTTCACCACAGTGGAAACATGTTCCACGGAATACTCCCCTTCCAAATCCCCGTCCAGATCCACCCCGTCCTCTTGGGTAGCTGTTCTGGTCTCGGGGTTGATGAGCATCCTCCTCCCTTTGATCTGGGCTACCACTGGCTTCACCAGTCTTCTTTGGGTCCTTATACTTTTCTCCACTGGTCCTCCCACCAGTTCTTCCACCACGGCCCCTTCCTCTTTGCTTGCCTTCAAACCGCCTATTCAGTTTTTCTTCTACCTTTAAGGCAAACTGGTAAGCATCCTCAATGGTGCTTACCCGAACTAGACTCAGCTCTTCCTGGATGCCGAGTCTCAACCCATTGATATAACGGGCTACCTTCTCTTTGTTCCCCTCTAAATGCCCAGTTCTAATGGAAATTTTGTAAAACTCTTCGGTGTACTCTTGGACAGTTCTGTTCATCTGTCTCAAACTCTGCATCTTTCTTAACAGATCCAACTCGTAGTCTGTCGGGATGAACTGTCTTTTCAGCTTCTCAACCATTCTGTCCCACCTGGTTATTCTCTCTTTCCCTCGTCTGTTTCTCTCCAACTGTATCCCCCTCCACCAAATGTTGGCATGACCCTTCAACTTGGTCTTAGCAAATCTGACCCGATTAGGGTCCTCAACCTCCTCGTACTCGAAATACTCCTCTAAATCATTTATCCAGTCAATTACTTCTTCTGGATTCAAGTTACCCGAGTACGTGGAAACCTCCATTTTTGGTTGCTTTCCAATCTGAGAGATGGCCTTGTATAACCGAGCTTGCGTAGGGTCCATAGCCTCTTCCTCCTCCTCAGATTGGTCTTCCTCTTCAACTTCGTCCTCACTGTCCTCATCCCTTCCGGGCTCGTGCCTTCTACGTAATTCTGCTTGCAGGGCTTGAACTTGTCTCTGCAAGGCCCGGAAGTCTTCGGCCGGCACCACATTTCCTACCCCGCCATGGTTCCTTCGTGGAGGCATTATAATTTCCTTTTTTTTTTTTTTAAATTCCTCCCACAGATCCTGGTGTAACTGCCTCTTTCCGGCGATCTGTTACACGCTCAGGAGCTCCAGCTCTGATACCACTTGATGGCAAGCCGGGATTCACTTCGACACATTCACAGTCAAATCACAGTAATTTCATTAAAATTGGTAAATACAATTACAGTAATCTCTCCAGCATACCACTTGCCCCTCAATCCCGAACTCCACCATCCCTTTCCCTTACAATTTTTTGGGTTTTTATCGAGGCCCCGATCCTCTCAGCCATTAATGCTCGCCTAACGAAAGTTTCAAATTCAAATTTTCCCCCTCCCTGGGCTTTTCAAATTTTTGACCATAAATGGGCCATCTGCCCGATCTACCAGGAGGCTTTCATTAATGGTTCTCCTCGACCCGCAACCGCCGTCTAAGTCAGGTTGTTCCTCTGCGTTGGTCTCCTTCATAATGGCCATTGCCTGTGTCTGTTTCAATGTCCGTACCTGTTACTTTGCCAACAATACATAAATACGTGGCCGTGGCCCTCATCTCGTTTTAACACACGTAGTTGTCCGCATGTAAAACTGGCCATGCCTTCTCTTCGACGTAATAAATTTGGAACACGCGCCCTTCACAATTGTCAAGTTACTCGTGGCCGTCCACGTGTCAAACTCGGCCCCTCTCGGCCGTCCGTTTGTTCTCTTTTTTGGGCCTTACTTTGCTCTCTAACTTCTTTAACTTTCATGGCTGACCAATGCTGTGCCACGTGTCGGTCCTTGACTGGTCGCGACATCGCGATAGGTCACGAAATCGTGACCTGTCGTGATATCGCGATAGCATCATCTCCTCTGCCCTTGCATTGTACTAACGTCGTGATATCACGACGTCGCGATATCGCGACGTCGCGATATCGCGACGTCTCCATCCTCTCTGCCCTTGCGACGAACCAACGTCGCGATATCGCGACGGAACCTTGCTGCCACCTTTGCTTTGAACTAAGGTCGCGATATCGCGACGTCACGATATCGCGACGTCGCGATATCGCGACAAAACTGGCTCACTCCCTGCCAAGCCTTTTGAGGTCGCGATTTCGTGACATGTCGCGAAATCGTGACATGTCACGATTTCACGACCTCTCCCCATGCTTAAGAAACTTGCCTTCAATGCTTCCACAAAACTCCCCCCCCTCCTTGGAAAAACACCAAAAAAAAATAAAACAAATGCTAGGAACTTAGAAAATTCTAAAGACATTTTGGAAGATGCAAGATTGCTCTAAGATTACCGGATGCTCCTGCATCAAGCAGGTTCCAAGGGAACCTCGCACCTGAGGAGTCAGGAAGCAGCATGTTGGAGATGAGAGTCATGAGCAGTGCATGCCTCACTCCCAACATGCCCTTCTACAACCACCACTGCACCAAAATCCTACTAATCAGACAATCCCCCTCTGCCCTCTCCACTGCCTCATCCACCCCCATCTCCGTCGCATGCCCAAAGCATTGTGTCAGCACCATCATCCGCTGATCACAAGGAGTAGTTTGAATGGGTAGCCCATCTATCAGAATCCATAGAATCTAATAAACGTCCTCCAGAGTCACTATCATCTCCCCTATTGGGAGATGAAAGGTGTTGGTGTGGGGATCCCACAAATTGATCAAGGTAGTCAGATATGCCAGATCCCCCACCACAGGATCTAACCGAATCACCTTCTTGAGCCCAAGGGCATCAAGCCACTCCCTGTCCACCATATTCAGCACCTCCCGCACCTTAGAGAACACCGTCAGCTGATGGTACCAACTCTTCACCACTTGTAAAACAAAAAACCACAAACACATGAAAAAATAACAACAAAAATAAACTGTACAAGCAACATTAACAAAATGTACAGCAAAAATATTCTAAAATTCAAATAAAACTCTACAGAATTAAAACACATATACAACAATGTATACAAATTGTACAACAAAAAGATCTAATAAACTGTACAACAACATTTGACCAAATGTACAGTACAAAAATTCAAAACACAAAAATCGATGAACAATGCAAAATAAAACAAAATTTTAACCTACGGTTTTTAACTCTAGTTTAAACAAAAAACAAAATAACAACATTTTAACCTAGAGTTTTTAACTCTAGTTTAAACTTAAAAAATTAAAAAACAAAATTGACACAAATTTTTTAACCTAGGTTTTTTAACTCTAGTTTAAACTAAAAAAACAAAAAAAAAAATCAAAACAACAAAATAAAAAAAAACCAAATTTAACCTAGGATTTTTAACTCTAGTTTAAACAACAAAATCAAAACAACAAAATTTTTAACCTAGGGCTTCTAAACTCTAGTTTAAACAACAAAAAAAATAAAAATTTTAACCTAGGGCTTCTAAACTCTAGTTTAAACAACAACAAAAAACAAAATTTAAACCTAGGGTTTTTAACTTTGGTTTAAACAACAAAAAAAAAAAAACAAAATTTACATCTAGGGTTTTTAACTCTAGTTAAACAAAAAAAAACAAAATTTAAATCTAGGGTTTTTAACTCTAGTTAAACAAAAAACAAAATTTACATCTAGGGTTTTTAACTCTAGTTAAACAAAAAACAAAATTTAAATCTAGGGTTTCTAACTCTAGTTAAATAAAACAAAAAAAATTAAATCTAGGGTTTCTAACTCTAGTTAAATAAAAAAAAACAAAATTTTAAACCTAGGGTTTTTAGCTCTCGAACAATTACAACAAAAAATTTTAACCTAGGGTTTTTTACCCTAGTTTAAACTTAATACAAAAAAAAAAAAAAAAACAATTTTTAAACTAGGGTTTTGATCTTAGTTTAAACGCTTCCACACAAAATACAAATACAAAACACTTAAACTAGGGTTTTAATCTTAGTTTAAACAAAAAAAAGAAATACAAAATAAATAAATTACAGTTTTGAACTGTAAAATAAAAACAAACAAAATCAAGCGCAGGAGTACCTACCAGTCTTGCCTTGGCTCCGCCACTCGACGATCCGGTCTATGAACTCGTGGCATCCACGAAATCTCAATAGTGCTCTGCTACGCAAAATCGAACTACTCCTCCTCACAGCTCCAAATCGCCAAAAAAACAAGTGCAAATGAGCCCAAAACCTAGTTTTTGCCCTTATATAGGCTTTTAGGCATGTAATCGTTCCACCCTGGGATGAGCACTCTAGTTAGCACTCGTCCATCCCTAGGACGATTACAAAACTGGTATTCATCCCACCCTGGGACGATTACAGAGCAAGAAAATAAAAAATAGCAAAAACTGCATCCAAAATGCACCAAAAATAACAATAAAACTGCCAAACAAAGGCACCTTTGCGCCTGCAATTCTTGGCATGCAAAACCAAAATTGGGGTCACAAATCCTCACTATCCTACTCCCTAAGAAGTCTACCATAGCTGGACCACTCCACGGGAGGACGGATTTTCAAGAATTTCATCCCCAAACGGCGTCACAAAAAGGGTCAAAACCCACCAAAAAATAGCAATAAAATTTCCAAACAAAAGGGCCTTTGCACCTAACATTCTTGGCATGCAAAACCAACATTGGGGTCACAAATCCTCACTATCCTACTCCCTAATAAGGCTACCACAGCCGGACTACTCGACAGGAGGGAGTATTTTCGAGAATTTTATCCCCAAAAGGCGTCACAAAAAGGGTCCAAACCCACCCAAAAAGAGCAATAAAATTGCCAAACAAAGGCGCCTTTGCAACTAACATTATTGGCATGCAAAATAGACGTCAGGGCCACAAATTATCAATATTCTACTCCCTAAGAAGGCTACCATATCTGGACTGCTCCATGGGAGGACGAATCTTTGACAATTTTAGACCAAATAAGTGTCACAAAAAGGGTTAACCCCCACCAAAAATAGGTCATATTGTTGGGAAACTGCATAAGTGCTCAACGGAAAAAAACTGAAGGCACCCTTACAAAAGTCATCTTGGGTTAAGTGACTCGTTGCTTTTCTCATTTGAGTCATTCCATCATCGATTCGTCGCTTGAGGGGGTAGTCACACGTAGTCACCAACCAACAAATACACACCCAATCAAGGAAATGGCATGAATTCAAAGAATAATTGACAAAGACAATCACACTCCTACTTGGGGCAGCAAACAAGAAATTATCACAAGCTGATCAAACACTTGGTATTCTAGAATCATGAACTCAAGGTTCCCATAGACAAAAGGTTGCACCATTTTCCTATTCATGACAGAACAATGTCCAAGATCAAGTAACACCTCACCAAAAAGGGTTAACACTT
The DNA here is from genome assembly GCA_028583015.1 of Wollemia nobilis. NCBI lineage: Eukaryota > Viridiplantae > Streptophyta > Pinopsida > Araucariales > Araucariaceae > Wollemia > Wollemia nobilis. The sequence goes on along the minus strand of JAQPPZ010010125.1, from coordinate 38,957 downwards.
GAATTAAGCTCCTTAACTCGTCAGAAGCAAGGATTCAAGAATGCGTGCCATTTACCATACTTGGGGCATTAAAATTTGGTTAGGTTATTGAGAAACCCTAATCATTAGTGCTTTGGTTATCTATTTTTTCTCAGCACTACGCCACGCACATCGCATCCCAAAAAGGGGCATCTGTAGACACCAAAACAACACCAATCTGATTATGTGACGACAAACACTGATCGAATTGACATACATATCCCTATGGCAGCCCCCAAAGGTTAAAAATTTGTCCTAACCACTCTCATAGTAGTTTTGGAAGGTCAGAGGTCAATTTGGCACCTTTCAGGCACTCTGCTCCCTACTCGTTCCACCCTGGGACTATTACAAACTGGTATTCATCCCAACCTGGGATAATTAGTAGCATTCACTCCAAGATGGGGTGAATAGTAGGTTTGATGGGAAAAAGGTCAAACCTTGAAAAATGGTAGCTCAGATCCACCACTCAACTCCACCTTCAATGCATGGGAGTGTGAGTAAGCATTTTTGAGCTCAAAGAGGCATTCATAGAGGCAGTCATGAACCCTTAATTAGGGAGGAATCTTCTCTCCCCTGACAAGGCATGATGGCCAAGTGGTTCCTCTTCATGGTCATTCACAAGAGACCCTCAGGTCTATAAAATGGTGAGTCTTCTCACCCCAAAAAAGGACAGAGCAGGAGCATTTGGAGCAACAGAGTGTTGCCGAATTACATCCTCACTCCTCATTTGTGCTTCTTACATCCTTGATCTCTATTTTGCAAGGGAGGTTATTGGGTGAAAATTGGAAGTGCAATCCAGACCCAAAACCTAAATATTTGGCCACAATACCCCACCCAATTTTTTTACACAACCCCCTAGGAGGTTTTGGACCCATCCCAAGTGGATTGGTGCCGAAACCAAACCCCAAACAGCGGGCGTCTTGCCCTCGGGCGCCCATTGCACTACTACAGTCCTAATCGACCCACCTCGGAGTGATTAGAAATTTGTAGCAGATTTCCTTACTGTTCATTTTGCATTTTATTTTGTCTTTCATATATACTACCATTCAAATTTCATGCTATTCTGATGAGTTTTGACTGTGTTTTCATTGCTTTTCGCTTTCACTAACATATAGGGAGCATTTTATGATATAGGGTGATCAAGGCTGAATCTACAAAATTCGACCTTCTGGGTTGTCTTAAAATGCCCCATTTTGCCTAACCCCAAATTTGTAGGTGTTTTGGAGGCCTCTGTATGGGACATTTAGGAGGTTGCATTCTGATGTTTTATGACAGTCCTAATCGTCCCACCCCGGAGCGATTAGAAATCTATAGCATATTTATTGATTGTTCCTTTTGCATTGTGTTCATTATGGTGTTTGCATGCTTTTGTCCAAATTTCATCTTATTTTGATATGTTTTGATTACCATTTTTATTATTTCATGCATGCATTAACCGGAGGCCTTGGGGATTGCATATTTCCCTCCATCCACAGGTGCTACTAATCATTTGATATTTTTTTGAATGCAGGATCTCGACACCAGAGGGGAAAAAAGGAACTATAGATGCATTCATGCAAGCGACGTCGACATTTGGCCCGCCCATTTCAAATGTTGGCACACAAAATATCCCGAGGGGAAGTGTACCATCTGTGGTGTAAAAAAGCTATATCTAATGCTCCTAGCTCCTAAAAAGGAATGAGACATATTGTAACCAGGTCTCAAAGCAAAATTAATAAAAATAAGGGTTGCACTTTACATTTTCTTTATATCTCATTTTAGTTCATTTGTTTTCCCCTTTTTATGGACTTTAGTCCTTTGTTCATTTGTAGGACTTAGCGTTTCACATGCTTTTGTTTGCACCGCACCCAGTATGCCTATGGGCTATTGTATCCTCATGCTTTCAATTATTAATTGCTCGAGAGAGGGAATTCTACAAACCCCTCTCAATCATTATTTGAGGTTTGCCCTTTAACAATAGGAAGGGGGGGAATAGAGGTCTACGAGCGATGGGAAGAAATACAAGGGTGATTCGATGCAACCCTATTATAGTGGGCTACCTCTCTGAGTAATAGATTATCCAATCCAGCAACTGGCCAGTTGGTACTAGTTTATGGAGGGATGGCAAAAATATATGAAGATGTCTATGCCTTTATCCACGTGATAAGAGGAGTCGAGTTACCTTGCAAATGGATGATCCAGAACTCCTCGATAGGGAGGCATGGAAGAAACCACACATAAATTCCTATCCCACCTCAAGAGATAGAGCATGAATTTTTGTATTAAATACAGGATCAAACAAGAGAGATACGATTCGTAATTGTAGGAAATTCGTAATATACAGGGGAATCGCCCTACTATTATGGATTGGCAGCTCCTGAAATAATGAGAAATGATAAGGTGGAGGTGAGAGAAGTAGGCAGTGGGTTGGAAGGAGAAGTATGCACTTCGAAGCCAATTGACTAACTATGGACGAATCCAAGAAACCCAACGTTACTATCTATAGATGAATCGGGGAGAGAATATGGTATAGGAATGGTAGCTAGCGATATGAGAATAATAGTAGTAGGTCCCACCCATACCTAATTATAATAGTAAGGGGGAGGACGAGTATATGGATTCGAGAAAGTACATTCTGTAGTTGCACATTATTACATAATTGGACTCGGGGTCATCTACAAATGTCTAGCCCTATTCATAATAAACCCTGAGTGACGAAGGTGGGAAATAAATAAGAAAATTCCCCCTAGTAGCCAACCCTCAATTCAAGTGGTATGCAGGTTGGGTTTAGAACGCGTGTATTATTATTCAAGATGACATTTTAGAAATAGGTTGATATTGTAGGGTAGCTCGAGCCTTAGAAAAGCCTTGCTCTATTTCAATGGGTTTGATATAGTAAGGTTGGTTCATTCACTAAGACGTACTATCTACACTTTAAGTGTGAATTGGCAATTTCTATCACCCCTCTCTCTTCATAGTAACGCTAGCAATTCCAACTTCATGCTTGCGATTCCTGAAATATATTCATCGATTGGGAAAAATTTCATATTTCTCAATCAGGGGTTGGGGACTTCATGTTTGCAATTTCAGGGATGATACGAGAGCCAACCAACTGATACATATATGATACTCCTGCCCATTGTTGGAAATTAGTAAATTTATTAGGTTAAAGGACCCGTATATCATTATAAGCCAAGTTTTTCTATCGAAAACAAATTTACGTTGGCCATTTATGCTTGAAAAGCTTCATGCCATAATTATTATGCAAAGGGTGTACCCCCTAATCAATTTCCTAATTTCTAGGTCCTACCCACACCTATTAGGCTTATTAATTGGAGGCGAAGGTAGGGTTGGTCTATTGGAGTAGAGTTGGCCAACTTCACCATGCCATGAATAAAGGTATTCTTACGAGGATAAATTGAAAGATATAATTCCTATAGGTTCTAGTCCCGCTTGAGGTGCAACTAGCGGTGTTGCAGTAGAGGTACGAAGAACGATCATCCCCTATAGATTACTCTATAGTCTTGGCAATCCTATCATTCAAGGTGAACCTTTTCCAAGTGACTCAATTGAGCCACATCATACACTCGATCCATTTAGTATTTAGTGGCTTACCCCTCACACATTATGAGGAAAATCGTGGTCTAAATATTGAATAACTTGAGTGAACCATTTCAAGTAACTCGATCCAAAACACTTCTTGTAGCGGCTCCAACACCAACTCGATTATTTCAGAACTAGACCCCTACTTATAAGAAATTTGTTGATTAAGTAGTGCACCCATGCACATACTAGGCACTAGCCCTCTCGATTATTTAAGAGTTCAAGCAGTGCCCCTACTATTACTATTCAAGGGTTAGCTAGCCGGTCCTCATAATCCATAATGCGACATGGCCTATAGGTCTAACGCCAACCATATATAGTGTTTATAAAGAGATGAGAAAGTAGTTCCACCCTATTATTATTCCCACAACTCATAGAATTTACCATCTATTGACCTTTCTCTATCTCCAACACTCACCAATCAGTTGTATCGTCTATTGAACCATCTCTTCTCCCCCCACTATAATTTGAGTGGGTAGTTGTCTCATATGTGGACTATACCCAGTGGTTTCGACAAAGCTTAGTCATTTAGGGTAGAAAAGCAATTTGTTCCTAGTTCCTGTATCTCCCCCATTATTACCAATTCCTCCCCCCTTATCATAATAGTAGGGTCTCGCTTGTCCATAGGTATTGATATGCCGATGTCTCATCCAGTCGTGTTGTTATCTCGATATCCTGTGGTATCAACTAGCCAGTTTAGATAGGCACATGCATCCTCAAGTAGCAAGTAATAGCTCTCTAAAAACAATGGACCAACCATAATGGAATGGAAATGAGAATGCTATGGGATAATGGTATTCCATTGCATTGCCATGAATAGCATGATGAGCATTTCATATGGGGGGTGTTGATGAGGAATTTGGTTATTAGGTTATATGAACCATCATAACATCATGTTTGCTCATTGATCCAATAACACTCCATCTGTCATGAATGGAATGGGGGAGGGAAATAGAATCATTTCATTTTTATGGAAAGGAAAAACACCACCCACACCCGAGGGGTGAGGAGCGAATACCGACACTTTACCTTTCCATACCAACCGCTTCAACCCGGGATAACCTTACCCAAGCATTTTGGAATAGAGAGGGCTCTTGGGTTTTCTCTCTCTCCTTGAAGGAAAAACTAAGAAAGGTTGGATCTCTCATTTTCTATTTTCTTTCATTTCTAGATTTCTCTTCAAAATATTTTGATTTCTTATTTTATTCCCACCTAGTAATAGAACAAAGGGGGAGAGCTAAAAGGTAAATATCTCACTAGCAATAGAAACAAGAGCCAAGACTTACCACTGGATCAATGTTTACCACTAATCAATCCACCAAGTTCTATTGGATGGATAGATAGATAGATGGATAGGGGGAATTGATCGACATAAAATTCTTTGACCATTCAATGGAAACATCCATCCATAGTATCGAGTTCAAAGGCCAGCCTTACCAATACCACCACTATAACTACTGGTTGAAAGGGAAGGGATGAACTAGTTTTTAAGCCCAGACCTATAGTAGGGAATACCCTCCAAAATACTCTGTTTATAATTGTTTTCATGGGCATCGGTACAACGCACTGCTATGGCAAACATCATGTGGGAGGGTGATTGCGGGTGGTCCTATTTAGGGATTCTCTTCACGAGGATGGACCTACAATGAAAAATAGCTTTAAGTCTCTTGATGAAGTTGGAGCATGGTACGGTATGGTTGGCATAACGAAGAATGAGAAACATGGGTCTAATATGACTTGGTTTAGAATGCATGTGGAAATATTTCATAGAAACAACCAAGAACCAAGGGTGACCTTGCTTTCAATCGTACCGAATCGTTGTCAGGTTTCGCAACCCCTCATCAGAATGGGGTAATAATCATTTAAAAATTAGACGGTTGTCCAAAATCAGATGGTTATCAAAAATCATATGAGAGTGAAGGAGTTGGAGGTAGGAATGAATAATATATGGGTGAGTGAGGTGGGCCCCTGAATCTTAAATTTGGTTCTATTTGGTGGAATATTTGGTACAATAATAAGCCTCTTGCTCTTATCAGAGGTTGTTCTGCTAAAAAATGGGCAGCCAAAGGTATTAATACTTTTAATGATATATTGGTCAACGGTAATATCATGCCTTGGGAATGTCTTAGTTTCGTGTATGATCTTCCACAATCTCAGTGGAGGACATATTCTTTACTAAGGCTTTCCTTTTTTCAGCATGGATGACATGTTTTTATTGATGATCTTCAGTAGTTTTATGATTCTTGTAAGTGGTTCGATGGTACCAGACTCAAGTGCAGTAAGGCTAAGTTTTTGTATATTCTCTTGTAGGATGCTTCTGGTATTTTTTGTCATGTCAACAGTAGTTGGCAACTGGCTCTCACTGTTAATCAGATTCAAAGCATTTTCCAGCACTTATGGTTCAGTCCATTAGAGCCTAAAAAGGCTTGTTTTAGATGGATGCTTTTGTTACAGAGGCTGCCAATCAGTAGAGAGCCTCATAATTATTCTATATGTTCTCTATGTCGGGTTCCAGATACATTTGATCATATATTTTTTGATTGTTTATATGCTCATGAAATTTGGAGTTTGTTTTTTTCTACTATGATTGGTTGGAACATCAGTAATGTGCCTATTAGACAACATATCTTATTTGGCTTCATTCCTCAGATGCATCACTATTTTAATATGTTTTGGTTAATGTTATCTACTGAGATTTTATGGCATATTTGGTCTGCTAGAAATGATGAGTTATTTCGGCAAGTTATGAGAATCCAAACTGAGTCTCTGAGGAGACTCACAAGGCTGGAAATTTTGCTACAGGTTGCTCATGTGATGATAAATTTAAAGTCCAAATTCAGATCAAAGAATTCTCTTTTCTTTCCTCATCTTCAAAAGCTTCATTTTAATATTGATGGCTATTCTCAGGTGCTTTTGATTCAGCATTATCTTCAGATGTTTGTTTCAGATTACAATGCCAAAAATGATCACAACTTATAGTTTCTTTTATGCAGATTTGAGGTTCCTTCCTATTGTTGCCTTGGGTTTTGGGATGATAAAGATATTTTGTAATGGGTCTTGTTGGGTAGTTGTTCGTAGTTCTAGTTTTTATAATCTTTGTTTATATAATTGATATATAAATTATGTAGTCTTTAGCCTTCGGGCGGATGCTTTATAATTTTTTATTTTGATATTAATGAAGTAAACGATCTTTCATTTCAAAAAGAATTTCATTTAAAAATAAAAAATATATATATATATAAATCATAATCGCTATTGATTTGATTTGTGAGGTTATTGAATAAAATAATAATCTTTATTAGACAGTGTAATAGTAAAATAGAATTTTAAATTTTTAAAAATTTAAGTTGAAATTATACCTAAATGGATGTGACTGGTTGTGTAAGTAAATTTGTTAAAAACAAATAAAAATAATAAAAATAAATAAATTCAAATTATACAATATATGTAAGTGGTTGTGTAAATAAATTTATTAAAAAAATTAAAAATAATTGTTTATAATAAGAGATGCAAACAGTTCCCAGAAAATAGGGATATCCATGTCTCAAACGTCCACGACTCATCCCTCGGTAAACCTATTGTTTGAAAATATTTTATTGCTTGTCAAATACTAGAAATTCATTTTTTTGGTCATAATATTCATTCTTAAAAATGGGGGATAATTTTGGCATATTTTCTCAACAATTTGATGAGGAGAATGTTCTAGTTTAAATCTTAATGTTTTGAAGTATCGAATGACGTATTATGCAAGCATCTTCGATTATGTTACAAATTTTAATAGATGCATTTATAGGCTATAGTGGCAACAAGGAGCGAGATTTGAATGTGCACACGAAGAGAATATGCAAAATGTAATGAGTTATTGATTCCTCTAATATACAAAAAAGAAGTATATTGTTTGTCTTTCCGTATAAATAGGTTTTTGACTTTAGATTTGACAAAGGATATAGTGTTACATTCTCTATCAACTGATCTACTATAACAACCCATGTGTAAGAGTAACAACCTATTATAATGAATTACAAAAATAAATACTTCTAATATTGTTACCATCAAGAGATAAGATAGAAAAAAGATCTTTCCTAATCCATATAGTCCACAATCTAGGGGGATAGTCATAACAAGTGAGGTTGCCCTTGTCTAGAGTTCAATTTGCCATTACATCCATAACTTTATTTTGTTTCAATCATTGGTGGGGTTCTTGAGGATACTTCAACATATATTGGGCTATCTCTGCTATGTTGGTTATGGTCTTTTGTCAAATATAGTGGATGTCCATAGACTCTTTTTTGAAGATGTTGTTCTTCCTTTCCTTCCATATGTTCCATAGTAAGAAAGTAGTTTCTACCCATACTATCCACCTAACATACTGGTCTCATCCATATAGTGTAGTTCATTTCCTCCACATATGCTTTAGAGTAGTAAAGTCATACCAATTAATACCAAGTAATATTACATCATCTTTCACAACTATGAGTCTACAAGACACTTAATAAACAAGTGGTAGAATATTTCAAGGTTCTTTCCACACATCTCACACTTGAAAAGATTATGATCGCCTCTTTTCACAACTTGTTGTCTTGTTAGTACCATTTTATGTAGAAGAAACCAAATAAAGAATCTAACCTTAGGCTATAACTTCTATGCATATATTTGTTTGAATAAGTCTTGAAGTAGGTTAGGAGTACTTTGGAATAGAACTACGTATCCACATGTTATTTTATACTCCCTTGACTCGTGTTGTCCCATATAAGAGAATCCTTTGTGTGAGACCATTAAAGTGGTCTCATTTGTAGAGTTTTTTGGATATCCATCTTTTTCCTCTCTAGTATTTGAATTGGCCATTTGCCTTTGTGAAATTAGTTTCTCCTAACTTCTAATTTTTTGTTCTGGTTCCTATAGTATGTTGCTACCTTTATCTAGTTTAAATTATGTAGTTGCTCCATGAAAGATCTCCACTTTAAAAATTGAACCACCAAAGATTGGTGCCCATCCCAAGAGTCTAGCCAAAAGTTTATATGTTGACCATTTTTAATTATCCAAAAGAGCTCCTTCTTTATCAAATCCTCTCTTGTCCTCAAAACTACTAAGATGGAGGATACTCTACTAGGGAGTTGATGACAAATAATGTTTACTAAAATTAATCTATTTGTATACTTAGATCTTAAATTTTGGACCCATAATGCATTGGTTTATTCAAAATCCTCTAATACACCTTAGTTTCTAGTGCTTTGATGTTCTTGATCATCAATTTAAATTTTTATCCTCCATAATGTTTGTGAAGGCATAAGGTTTCCCACCCCACCAGTGCCCATTTTATTTCCTCCTTAGTGTCCCTCCAAAGGAATCAATGGTTTATTTGATCCAACTCTCTTAGAACTGTTAGAATAAGTGAATATTCTCTTAATTTCACTAGGATACACACTTGAGTTTCCACTCCTCCATGTGTCAGGAGAACTCTAAGTGGTGTCTTCATCAGGTTTGATGAATTTTTGTAATCCAACGACTCTCAATGATCAAATCTACTATTTATACAGAGTTGATCCTAGAGATAAATCAATCAGTTCCACTCTTCTCTTCATCTTTTGTGTAATACTTTGCATATCTATTATTGTGAAATTCTAACATGGTACCAGAGCAGGATAGATTTTGCTAAGTATTATCTATTGAAGCTTCTAGGATATGATTCTTTTACCTTGGATATTTTTTTTGGGCTATCTAACTTCGAAGTTGCATTAGTCTATTTTTTATCCAAGTTATTTTACTATTTCAGCATTTTTTTAATATATGTTGCATATTATTTTTATCAACATTGAATTCGTGCTTGAGGAAATTTTTTAGAAAGTATAGATACTTCCCTATGTGAAGGTGTTCTTTCCAACCTTCCATTTTCAAAGGAAATAAGCCTCTTTATTTTCTTATTTAAATTTTTTCTTTCTTAACGTATTCATATTTTCTAATATTTATCTATATCCTTGTTTTCCATGAGCGAATATCTTGGATTAAAATAAACGTTACCTATTCATCACTCTTAGTTATTTGGCTCTCTCAAAGTGAGCTTCGACTATTATAGATGTTATACAATGGTTGCAACTCACATTGGCGTGTTGGCACACTCGTTGGCACTCATTGCTTCCGTTCTATCTAGCAAACTCACCATCCATTGTGAGTGTCACTCCAATTCCTCTTGGAGTTCCTTTTATTTCTCCCAGCGCTCACTCTCTCAATTAAAAGGCCTCTCTCTGAGTTCATTTTATATAATTTTGATTCATGATTTTGAATGCTATATTGTGCTCCTTCAAAGTCTTAAATTGCAGGTTTAAAACTCGTCCAACGAGCTACAGCTTCCGCCCTTCGACCATTTGGACGACGTTTATTTAATTTTTTTCTTGCAGGACTCTGATGTGTTTTGATTATATTCTTTTAATATCTGGTATTACTTTAATTAAATCTTCTCCTGCAGGTCTCTAATACGTTTGATTGCATTATGTGGTGTTTGTGTTTACATTCTACGGTGATTGCATTTACATTTGGAGTATTTCCACCCAGGTGGTCCTCCTATTTTTTTTATGGAAGAAAATATTTTTTTATATTTCTCTACGTAAACACATTTTATTATAATTCAAATTCATAGGTATTTTATTTGACTATTTTTTTAAATAAAAATCAAGATTTTCTAAAGCATATGGTTGATTATTCAAATTTTCTAGAGCTCTTTCTTTCTAATCATTTCTGTGCAGTGTTACGTATATGAATAAGGATTGATCATTGCTATTTCAAAGGTGTTAAACATTCACCCTTTTGGATCTATGACAAGACTTTCATCTTCTGCGGTGTTGCTTGGCCACCTTGGCGGTTTCATCATTGTATTTATGGTTTTATTTTTTCGGCTCTTGCTGTATCGGGTCGTAAATTTTTCCAAAGTATGTTGCTCCTTCATTTTTCTTAAAAATATTCGATTCCTATGAATCATTTGATTTCATTTTCCTTTTATATACGTTTTTACGGGCCTCAAAATATCATTGTCGATCTCCTAAAACGTAACTAAGGAATATTGTAAATTTATATAATAAAATTCTTTGGGGGGGTTTAATAGTGCAGGTTTTCTTGCACTCTTTGTGTCGAAGGGGAAGGGTGTCTCTTATATGCAATTCTCCTTCATATTTTATTACACATAGATATTAAATATTTTCTATTCTTCTTAAAAATAAATAGTATTGGTTATTTAAAACTAAATAAAGGCTTTTTTCATTTTTTCATAAACTAAATTCTAAATTGTGTTTTTGCTTTATTTATAATTTTATTCATAAATATATTTACATTATTAAAGTTTTAAAAAGCAATTTAGTTTAAATAACCCGTTTATTGTTTAAAGTGACATTTTATTTCAAAGTAAATAATTTTATTTCATATATTTTTTTCAGAAATATAAAAATTATTTTGATACTTGTATCCCTCAAATATTTTGTCTACGTTCCATGTATCAATATCCTAAAAACTTATAGTCTCCCTCAAGTAAGGGCAGGTTTATTAGGAAACTTGGTATAAAGGCCTGGCAAATATTTTATTATCAAACGACTTTTTTAGAATCTCTCAAATTATAGTCTCCCTCATGTAAGGGCAAGTTTTGAGAAGAAAAATTAACTTGTTACCCCTTGCATTTCAAACAAAAACCCTTATTATGTTCACAATACTTATAGTTTCCCTCAAGTAAGGGTGAGTACTGTGTTGAATAAAGAATTTGGCATTCTAAAGCAAACAATTATAGTCCTAATTATACTTATAGTTCCCCTCTCGCAAGGGCAGGTATATTTGAGTTATCTATTATTGAACAAGCTTCATTTTTTCCTATATCATTTTTGGGTTTTAAAGGGGGAATAATTAATTATTTTAAATCCTCAAAAAATGAATTCAATTGAACCCCTCACCCCTCATAATTTTCACACTTGGAAACCCAAAATTTTAAATATCATCTCTCAAAAAGGTCTTACTCATTTATTAGAAGAAAAACAACCAAAATTTGATAAAAAATATGAGATATTTGTTCATAAATAAAAATGCACAAAACTATGGGTATTATTAGCACTAATTTTTATGAAAGCTTGTGGTTTCATATTACAGATTACAAAACTCCTCATGAAAGTTGGGATAAATTAAAAACCTTGTTTGGAAAAGTAGATCAGATGAGATCAATGTAACTAGAAGTCGAACTAACTTTTTTATCTCCTGAATATTTTAGTAGTATTATTTATTTCCTCACTAATTTCTAATAAATCCTCGCTTAATATAAAGGCAATGGGAATACTAAGACAAAATAAGAATACATTTATCTAATCCTTTATAAATTAAATGGTTTTTTTCAAATATTTTCAACCACCTTCATATCCACTAAAGATGCTCTTGGTGCAACCTTTAAAATACCTTCTTTAGAAGAATTTTGTGATAGATTAACTAGGGAAGAAACCAAACTTTCTAGATATGAAAACTCTCCTTAAAAATCCTTAGTAGCCTCCACTTCCTCTAAAGAAAATTTTAAAAATAAGGAAAATACTCCCATTACCTGTACTCACTATAAAATGAATGGTCACTTTGCTAACAAATGCTAGAAAAGATTACAACAACTAGAGGCAGTTATAAAGGATCAAAAGATAGAAAATAATAAGCAAATAGGAAAATCCCTTAATTTTCAAGGAAAAACCTCCAAATATTCCTCTAATTATTGGGTCCTATATTTTGGAGCAACTCATCACATGTCTACTTCAGATAAGTCTTTCTCTTATATATCCTCTAGCTCTACTCACAACATAGAAGTAGGGGACTCCACCTTCATTCCTGTCAAAGGAAATGGGATATAACCATTGATGGTGGCTCTATAAAAAAATTTCTCTATGTTCCAGACATTGCCACTAATATCCTATCAATTTATCAAATTTATACTTATGGAAATGAGAAAACTGTTCTCTTCTTCCCAATAGGAGTTGAGATAAGATATCTTCAATTCCCTCATTATATTATAGTAAAAGGGAGTATTGATCATAAATCTCATAGTTTTTACTTCAAAGGCTTTCAAAATCCAGAAGGAGCCTCCTGTTTTGTGGCTTATAGTAATCTTGAAAGTAAAAAATGGCATGAAAGGTTTGTTCATATTAATTATAACTACCTAAAATATTTGTGCACCCATAATATGGTTAAAGGACTACTCCAAGTCTCTTATTTTGATGGGATTTATCCTGGATCCATCCTTGGAAAGCAGCATCAAGATCCTTTCTACCCGAGTAGTTCTCTAAAAGCCTCATCTCCTCTAGAATTAAATCATTGTGACTTAATGACCTTTCCTGAAACATACTTTAAAGGAGCAAAGTATGCTATTAACTTTATTTATGATTTCTCTAGAATATCTTGGATCTACATCCTTAAATATAAAATTGATGTGTTATCTCACTTTAAAATCTTTAAAGCCTTAGTCGAAAATCAAGCTTCTTGCAAAATCAAGAAAATTTGTACTGATAATGGGGGGAATACTGCAATAATGAATTTTCCATATTTCTTTCTAATCATGGTATAATTCATCAAAATTCTATCTCCCATAATCCTCAAAAAAATGGTATTGCAGAAAGGAAAACCCAAAAATTGAAAGAGATGGCTAATTGTATGCTCCATTCAAGAGATCTTCCAAAATTTTTTTGGGTAGAGGCTATTAACTGTGCAAATTATATTCGAAATCGTACACCTCATAAAGCCCTTGACCAAATAACCCCTGAAGAAGCATGGTCTGTCTTAAAACCAGATGTTTCCAATTTCAAGATTTTTGGATGTATTGCTTGGATTCACATTCCCAAGAAGAAAAGGAAGACTCTTGATAAGAAAAATAGACAACTCATCTTTATCGATTATTGTGAAGAATTAAAAGCTTACAGGCTTCTTTATCCCTCAACTCATGAGGTATTCTTTCATAGGAATGTCCAATTTGATGAAACATTCCCTCAAAAAGAACCCCTAAAGGACTCTTCCTTCATTGAGCCTTATCCTATAGTGGAAACTCAATATGATGAAGAGCCAACCCTTGAAGTTAATTTGGTTATTGATAATCAAGATGAAGAACCTGTAACTCCTTCTCAAAGTATTTCAACTCCTTCAAATCCCTCTTATATTGCAAAATGGGCCTGCAAAATTGTTAAAGAAGCTACTTCCTAAATTCAAAATATTCCTTCTAACAGATCATCCAACTCTACAGGATCTAGTATTGTATGTCAATCCATTTCTTCTGATCCTCAATCCTTAAAAGAAGCCACAGATATAAAAGAATGGAAATATGCCATGGATAACGAATTTTCTTCCTTGATCAAAAATTATACTTGGGAGTTAGTTCTCTTACCTAAAGGAATAAAATTAGTTCGATGTAAGTGGATCTTCAAAATGAAATATGGGCCTAATGGGGAAATAGATAAATACAAGGCTCGTATTGTAGCCAAATGTTTTTCTCAAATAGAGGGTATTTATTATACAGAAAACTTTGCTCCTTTTTCTAAAATGAATTTTGTTAGATTGGTTCTTGCTCTAGCCACTTCCCATAAATGGAGAGTCTACCAAATGGATGTAAAAAGTGCCTAATTACATGTAAATTTAAAAGAATAAATATTCATGGAACAACCCGCTGGTTTTACTCAAGACTCCTCTCTTGTTTTTCAGCTTAAAAAATCTCTATATGGCCTCAAACAAGCCCCTAGATCTTGGTATAAAAATATGGACTTCTTCCTTCTTTCAACAGGATTTTCTCATTGTGAGTTTGATAATACAATTTACATTTGGAGAAGTAAAGAGAATATCACCATTTTTGTTCTTTATGTTGATGAACTCCTTCTCACTGGTAGTAACCTCACTCACATTCAAAATATAAAATATTCCCTCTCTAAAAAATTTGAAATGGTTGATCTAGGTCTAGCTCATTTCTTCCTTGGGATTGAAATAAAAAAAAATAAAGCAGGGATCACCTTATGTCAATAAAAGTATAGTCAAGACCTCCTTAAGAAGTTTAAAATGACAAATTGCAAATCTTCTCCTACCCCCTTTCAATCTGGTATTCATCTCAGTACTTCCTACTCATCCCCTCCTTGTGATGCTACTCTATACCATCAGCTTGTAGGCAGTTTGTTATACCTCGCTCATACTCGCCCAAATATCTCATATGTTGTTGGGCTCATATTCAAGTTCTCTCATAACCCTAATTTTAGTCATTGGCAAGCAGCTAAAAGAATTATTCGTTATTTGCAGGGTACTACAAACTTTGGGCTCATCTATAGAGGAGACTCCATGGATATCATTGGCTATACAGATTCAGATTTGATAGGATCAGTGGATGACATATGTTCTACCTCTGGATATGTTTTTTGCCTTGGCTCTTCTCCAATAGCCTGGTTATGCAAGAAATAACATATATTAGCATTATCTTCTACGGAGGCAGAATATAGAGCAACAGTTACAGCCAGTCAGGAAGCCCTTTGGCTTCATCAAATTATCAAAGAATTTGGTTTTTTCCAAGAAGTGCCTATAACTCTATGGTGTGACAATCAAAGCACAATTCATATTACATGCAATACAGTTGAGCATCAGTGCACCAAACACATTAAGATCCACATGCACTTCATCAGGCAACATATTCAAAAAGAGGATATACATTTGGAATATATTCTGATAGAGAATCAACTTGCAGACATCTTCACCAAGTCTTTTCATTCTATGAGTTACCTTCAGTTGCGAGAGAAACTTGGAGTATCCAATATGCATTGAAAAAGAGATATTCCACCTCTCACTATATTGTACATGAGTACCTAATCAGGCCTTCTTACTAGGACTCATCTTTTATTTGTTAAAGAGGACAATCTTCGCCATCCGAAGACAAGTCTCTTTCATACTTCTTTGCTTTTGATTGGTGGCTTTTCCCACTGGGTTTTTACCATCATTTCAAAAAAAAGAAGTGATAGTTGGTTTTTCTCCACAAGGTTTTTTTCCACTAACTATCTATGTTGTACATGAGTACCTAATCAGGCCTTATTACTGGGACTCATTTGTAGAATCTCCCCTAGTATCACTTAAGGGGAGGTGTTAGAATAAGTGAATATTCTCTTAAGTTCACTAGGATACACACTTGAGTTTCCACTCCTCCATGTGACAGGAGAACTCTCAATGGTGTCTTCATCAGGTTTTATGAGTTTTTGTAATCCAACGGCTCTCAATGATCAACTCTACTATTTATATAGAGTTGATCCTAGAGATAAATCAATCAGTTCCACTCTTCTCTTCATATTTTATGTAATGCTTTGCATATCTATTATTGTGAAATTCTAACAAGAACTACATTAGGACTATCCAAAACAATGAAGACATAAATAGGTGTAGATTGAAGAATTTATTTAACAAATTGTATTCTTCCCCTTTATGGTAGCCATCAACTAGTTCATTTTTTATATTTTCATTTTTACTCTATCCACTATCTAAGCCCAATATTCCTTGTGTCTTCCTATTGTAAGAGGAACACCTAAGTAGGTGATGGGGAGGGAGGTCTTCTGGTATCATAGTTTATCAAGAACCATGATCTCTTATCTAGATGAAGTGAGACAAAATAAATTTAGAATTTTACTCATTGATTCATTTTCCCATGGCTCTTGAATTTTTTTTTATAATGTGTTTAATTCTTGAGGCTTTCTTCACTATTGCTTTCCCTCATAGATTAAAGTCATCAACAAACTAAAGGTGAGTTATTAGTTTAACTTCATTTGTAATAGTGATTCCTATTAATGTTTGGTTTTCCTTGTATTTGGCCATTGTCCTTCCCAAGAATTTAGATAAAATGATAAATAAATATGGGTAGAGGTGATCTCCTTACCTAATACCTCTTGATGTAGTGAGCAGTTATGAAGAACAATTATTTATCAGAACTGTATAGGATATTGATGAATTACATCCCTTGATTAAATATATCTATTCCTATGAGAAGCCAAATTTATCCATTACTTTGAGGAGTAAATACCAATCCACCCTATCATATGCTTTGGACGAGTCTAATAGGATGAAAATAAATAGATATTTCTATGCTTCCATGGAGTGAATAGCCTCTTGAGCCAAAACTATCTCATCCACTATCTATTTGCCTTCCATAAAACCACCTTGTTCTAGTGAGATAATATTATGCAAAAGTGCTTTGAGCCTCACCTTGGTGATTATTTTGAGCAATACATTACATAAAGCTATTGGTGATTACATAAGACTATTTTTGTATCATCATCTAATTTAGCCCGTAAAATTATCTACTACTAAATATTAATGTAATAAGTGTTTAGTACATGTGGATTTTGTTCAATGTAAATTTGAGTATCTTGAGTAAGCACAATATATTCTATAAGGATAACTAGATCAACAAATATAATATGCAGTCACGTCAATTTAATTTTTTCCTACAAGTGTGAGTTTCATTTTAAAATAGTTTTCTAATCTAGAGCCATCAAGGTCCTTTAAAACTATTCATTTAATTATTTATACTACATGTGATATTAAAATCCCTAACATATAATGGGGATAATGGAAAAATAAAATTAGAGCATCTTAAGGAGCTATTAACACCCAAAAATTTCCATCACATTCAAGAAGAAGATATAATTGTTTGATTGATCATATTTTTATCAAGGGATAAGTCCACAATATGGAATAGGAATCTTAAAGATCAATATGTTACCGACTGTTCATCCATTTATCAAATGAAGTGGTAATATTGCTAATGAATATTTAGAGCTCTTTCAAATAAATTCTACAATTAGATACCCCAATGAGAATATTTAAGAATTTAATATTAAATTTGTGCATATGCTATTAATAGATCCTAATTTACATGTGTCCATCTAAGGAGAAAGAAATCATGTACTACGTATAAGGGTTATAATCAAACCTCACAATAATTATTATAGCATCAAATAATATCATATTAGTCAGATCATTTGATAAAGTTACCTAGGTAGAAGAAAGACATATGCAAGTAGGGAAACTACTACTAATATTGCTAATGGCTTATCCTATAAACTTGGTTCAAGTACCTATACAAAATTTTTAGTTTCATCCACTACCATAAATCACTCTATTACCTAATGTGCAACCATTAAGTAGCCATGTGTATCAACAATCATCACTAACAACACCCTTAAATTTGTACATGATGATATTATTGGGTTTATCCATGTCAAATACTATTGTATGCCAACCATAAGAATTGGAATTATTTGTGTCACCATAGCAATCACCTCTATCTACTCGTCTAGTATATTTGAATCAACCTTCATATGATTGGGGAAGAGTAGATAAGGTTGGGATGATTGAGATGTTCTTGCTCATAGGAGACTTATATAATAGGTTGATGATTAATGAGTAACACAAGTATGATAAAAGACACAATAGAGGATGTATACAAAGAAATATTCCTTATGTTTTTAAATATTAGGTTCCCTTAATAGGAAAATAGGATAGTGCATAACACAAAACCAATAAATTAAGCTTTGAATAATATGGTAAATATGATAGTGAATGCAAATATTGAACCAAAATTATTATGTTACTCATATAATGGTCCTCATAATCTAATGGAATATAATATGTACATACAAATAAATCATATGGTGATATATAATCAACAATTTTAGTAGGACCATAAAGTTACAATGATGCCTTAACCTACATAATTCAACCTATTGTAGTTACCCAAATAGTATTTATCTTATTAGTTGTAAATAAATAGTTGGTTAATCAACCAAAGCACCTGATTATAAAGCCATGATGTGTAGTAACAACATAATTTTGGTTAAGTTTGAATTAATGGAAGAGGAATAAGGGTTTTATTTCAAAGCCAAAGTAGTTTATCAATAACAAGGAGTCACAATCCAAGGGAAAAGAGAATTATGGAAGAACAATGTCAACAATATACCTCTCAAAAAATCTCATAAAGGCAATTTGAACCAATGATAGGTATTATGGTACTGAGGAAAGGACAACCATCATTACATGTCAAATACAAGGCTCTATAACAATCTACTCAACAAATTTCCTAAATGCAAGTTGATAATATTTCATGAATTCAAACAAAGAGACAACAATCATAACAACCAAAAGGGAAAGAACCAATAAAATATAAATGAAGAATCAATAACCTTATTATTATGTGATGATAATAAAGAACATGAACTTGTGAAATGAAACTCAAGTTATCTCTTATTCACTAAGGAAACTTGATAGACTACTATAAGGTATTTCAAGAAGTTTACATATTTAAATGAGGGGATTTTAATAGAGATCACGTTTAATTTAGTTAAGTAGTTGAAGAAAACTTCTATAAAGATGAACATGTTAGAAGCCTTATTATTTTTAGGATGATATGATTTATTGCAAGAGGATCTAAAGGAAAAGGAGCAAACATTTACCAAATCAAAACCTACACAATAGAAGGAACCTATGACACAATCAAATAAGCCCAAAAAATAAAATTTAATGGTCAAGTACCCTCAAATATACAAGTAAACACTATGGATATCATATATTTACCTAACCCTAATGTGATGTAATCACCATCATTTTATACTACTCTCAAAATTGAAGACTTATTGATGTCTAATGTTATAGTGTATTTAGGGGTAACTATAATGGCAATGCCTAAATCCATATATGATAGAATAGGGCCTACATAAACCTATGGTACAAAACGACTAATTTAAATGGATAGAATACATGCCAATACTATAGAAGCATTAAAATATTTAATCATGACTATGCACTTGCATTTTAAATTGACTATTGTGTAGCAAGTAATAAAGGACAACCTACCTTCTTACTTTAGAATTTTGTCATTATGCAAATGGATTAAGAGGTTAGTTGAAAATAACTATAACAATAAACTTTAAACAAGCATATACATATAATATAGATAAATTTTAAGAGTCTCAAACCTTTAGTTTAAATTATACACCACAATTTAAGGATTGAAAATTATTAAAAGAGGAGTTACTTATGGATATGGACATGATCATAGAAAGTATTCAAGAGGATATTAATCAACCTTAGGACCTAGATAATTATTTAGTTCTTGATTTTCCAAATGAAATGCTAGAAATAACTAGTCCATAAAGGATAATTTAAAAGTCTTAAAAAAGAAAAGGTTTAGAATATCGATGAGTATATAGATTTTATACTTTTATGGAACTCAAAATAATAAAATATTAGATGCTAGGATTTAGATTTCCATCTCTTCAAGAAAATTCTACAAATATGAAATATGGTTATAATTCTATTATATGAACAATATAGTCGAGTATGAAGCATTATCGATATGTCCTTAAACAGTAGAAATTTTTGGTATTAAACATTTAAAGTTTTTTGAGCTAGTAACCAAAAAGGTTTGACCAATTTGTATGAAACATAAATTGAGGAAATCATATAAGCATAGGGAATAATTCATAGTATAATATTTGAGGATTAAACATATTTGTAGTTCTAGAAGGACATAATTAGAGAGTAGATGAACTAGACTCTTTAGTTGTAAGATTTGATTTTTTTTCTTTTTTTTTGGTGGTGGCCACAAGGGGTAAACAGACTGTGACCACGAGGGAACCATTACATAACATATCCGCAACATGTGAGGCGAGAGATTTAACCTGGGCCTCTCAGAAACTAGAGAGGTTTAACTACCCACTTGCTCTCCAACTCCTCTACATGGGCGGATACAGTAAGATTTGATTTGGAAACCAATATATTGACTAAATTAGATGACATAAAAATAATATGTATTCTATTTATGCTTTATAATATTGACCATTAACATAGAATAATAACTAAATCATTGATTTTATGATTTTAGAAGCTAAAAATTGAGAATAATGTAACAAGTACGAAGATGATATCAAGGATGATATCATACAATTAAATATCCATAAACTACCTATAGGGATAATTACATTGGAAAGCCTCTTCAATCCAAATGATAACAATAATATATAGATAACTCATGTAATATCCTCAACATATAGGTCAATCAAAATCATTGATGGGTAATATTCGTTGCTAGGAAAAGAATCGATGAAAGATGAAATTTCTCTTGACAAGAAGCTTTGTACTAAGTATGATGACATTATTACTTTTGTTTACAATGATTTAGAATTCTATGATAAAAAAATATTAAATAGACTATTTATGTGGTTCTCATAGATACTTATTAGCCTTAAAATTAAAGCGGTAATGATAAAATAGTTGCTTTAATTATTACAAATATAGATCACTTATTTGATAAATCACTCAGTTACAAATTTGGTTCTAGTTTCAAAACAAATAGTGACTTAATCCTATGTATTGACTTTCAAAATATAAGTAGGTCCTCATTGAAATATTTTTTAGCAATTTAGTAATTTATTAAAATATTTCAAATTAAAAATCTCACATAATATCATGCATTTAATACATGATAATAGCAAAAAATTACTGATAATATTATTGTAACCATTATCTAATTAAGCAATGTAAATACAAGTGTATTGTAGAGCTTATTTGATCTCATATTACAATGTTTTATCTTCAATATACACTTTGGATATGAGACTCTTCGCATTCACAAGACTCTTGAACTTTCTACTTTCACTAACTCTCCATATACATAAACTCATAGGAGATAAGACTCTTCAAATTTCTCATAAGAAAATTATATTTTATTATGTCCTAATAATGAAATACCTATAATAATTACACACATCAAAATGATAAACACTAAATGAATTATATTTAGAAAAGAATTTTTACATCACATATTTACAAACTAGTTAAAAACTTTTTATAAGTAATTACAAGGTACTTACAATGTGCTTGCAAGGTACCAAATAATGTAATACTTCTAAAAACCCCCATATTATATTATTTGGTACAATATATTATTTTTCTCTTAGTTTCCTAACTCGGATAGTGAATTTGGTTCTTGCACTCTTTGTTGTCTTGGCTCAATGTTCAGAATTATTATGGAAAACTTTTAAATTATAATATTATCGAATAATCCATGTATTGCACCAATATTTATTTCATATTATCCCATCCAAAATTCATATTATTATTTCCTCTGTACCAACACTATTTTTTAGAATGATTTTTTCCTCCATAATTTCTACAATAATAAAAATCTCAACATATTTCTATTTAATGAAAAAGAGCAATACATTCATTGGGGTAAGAAACTATTTAATATATTCTTTAATGTTACAAATTAGAAGATCAATACTCTCTATTAGGATATCGTTATATGCAAGAAATGCTAAAATAATCTTCTAGATAATAATACAATTATATAATGATAATGTAATAAAAATATCCTAACATCCCCCCTTATTACATTATTTAGGTAGAAAATATTAGGAACCCATTTAATTTAGACAAATATAGGCTATTGATCTAAGCCCTAGCTCTTGGATTTGACTTTGATTGTATATCTAGCTCTTACCTCTAACTACTCTAGCTCTTGGTTTTGGCTACTCTAGCTCTTAGCTTTGGCTACTAAAGCACTTGGCTCTAGCTAATATAGATCTTGGCTCTAGCTACTCTAGCTCTTAGCTTTAGCTACTCTAACTCTAGCTTCTCTAGCTCCTGGGTAAACACCTATAAGCCACCTCTGGGTATACCTCTAAGTATGCTACCTTTGGGTCAACCACTAGGTTTTTTACCTCTAGGTCTGCCTTTAGGTATATCACATTTGGGTTAATCACTAGGTTTTTCACTTTTGGATCTACACTTGGAGTTTCACCTAGGTATTTCACCTCTAGGTCTATTTCCTATGGGTTGGCCACTAGGCTTGACTTAGTTTATTTTTCAGTATGTTTAACTTTGATATACCTATATTAATGATATATAAATCTCTATATACAAGTATATTGAAATGATGTGGCCATTCTATATCCTAAAAATATAAATTTTCCAAAAAAATACATGGCTTATATTTTTCATAGCCTTGATTCTACAATTGATAACAATACTTTATGGTTCTTTCATGTTAATGACTTGTCAAAGACGTCAACCCACACTTTGGTCCAACAAATTTTGATATAAATTTTACATTGGGTGTATTATGTGTGGTCATCATCCAAGGGTTCTATCTTTTGATAACCTATAATATAATAGCCATGATGACTATACCTCTACCTTGAATTACCTTAATTAATCTCCACTTCTAGTGGTTATTTGTTACTCATTACACACATTCCAATGTCAAAATTTCCCCCTTTAAAATTATATTATGAAGATAGATGGATAGTTTAGTGTGCAATGTAAATCTAGAGGGGTTATAGATCATGGGATCTATATCGATCTCACTCCTTCTTAGGCTATTGTGATGGGAACCCATAACCTCCAAGTTACTCATTGTATTCTAGTAGCATATTTTGATTCTTCTCCTTAATGTTGGTTTTCATAGCTTCAATACCAACCATAAAAACACCATGTATTAGTGATAATATCTATCACTTTCAAATTTGTAGTTTTCACTTAAAGAGTACTCAGAATATTGGTTCTCGAGCCCAAAATTTTGTTGTATCACATGAGCTATTCTAGTTGTTTCCAACCATCTAATTCAAATACATTAGGAGGGGAGAATCGACAAAGTGGTAATTACCCTTCAAATTTAGATAGGAAATGATATTCTTTGATACCAATGATGTCAAAAATAAATACATTCATTGGGTCAAGAGCCTAATTAATACACATTTAAGGATTACAAATTGGAATATTGATACTCACAATTAGGAGATTGTTACATGCAAAAAATATTAAAATAATATTCTAACTAATAATGCATGATCTAATGGTAATATAAAAAATATTCTAACACTATATTGTGTCTATATCTACCATAATGTCTCCATATGTTACTTTTTTAGATTTTCATTTCCTTGTCTTAAATTTCTTTGTATCATAATTATTTTTATTAACCCTTAATTCATTATTACCTATTTTTTAAGGCCCTGAATGTTTCTCTCTTGGAATAATTGTTTTAAATTTATGTCATTATATCTTGTCAAAAAATTTATACCAATATATTTTTCATTGTTACTAATATCATTACAATGTCCATAACATACACTTTTCCACATTTTATCTTCACAAAAAATGATCATGTCTCTTGTGTTACTTTCCATGCTTGTTCCCTAAATATTATGATTCACATGATCCTTTATGAGTTCTAAATTATTTGTATTGCAACAATTTTCTACCATTTTAAACTTTAAACCACATGTATTATCATTGTTCTTATGAATATTACTAGTATCATAATATGCATCTATCATTATAGGACTAAAATCACTGGTATCACAACTTATATTTGTTGTCATGGGCCTCACATCATTTGTGTAACAACTTGCATATTTCATTATGATCTTGTGATTTTATTTATTTTTAATTATTAGTTTTTAATTGTTGAAAAATTATCATTTTTAGCTTCTTACAATAATAGTTTGTGAATACCACTTAAATTTTAATGACAAATACTTATAATTTTCAATTTGCTTTTCTTCTCTTGGTGACACACACTTCTGAATTTTGACTTGTTTATTTTTTTACTTTCTTTCTTTATTTGCTTTGTTAAATTTCTTACTAACAATATTTATGATCAACCCTTTTAATTTTTCTTTGAGAGAGCTTGTTCAATAATTTTCCTTTTGTCTTTGTGTTCAATAACGTTCAAATATTTAATGAATATTTAAATTTTGTTCTTGGTAAAAAAATTAATAATTTTTTGTGCCTTTATTTTATCTTCAATGCCCCTTCAAATATAAATTACCAACAATTCTTTTCAATTCACTTTTGAATAATAATTTTCTCTTTCAAATATTAATTTTGAGCGCCACTTTCATAATTAATAAACTTATTTTAACAATTTGACACTTCATAAAATTTTCAATATAATTAATTTCCTTTGTAATAGAAAATTTTATTTCTCCCAAATTCAATATTTAAAATTTTTCTTCCTTCAATAATTCCTTTAACTAATTATTTTTCTTCTTTTCTTCAATATTCAATTTAATATTTTTCTTCTCTCATAAATTTATTTTTTAAATAAGAAACATATTCATTCAAAGAATTATTTAACTTTAATACTCTTCTTCTATTTAATTTTTCCTATCTCTTCGAATGAATTTCTTCTTAAAAAAATTCTCATTAATATTTTTCTTCTTGTTGAATTTATTTCTCAATTTTCTAAATTTTCTTCAATTTCTTTTATCTTTCTTTGAACTATTTATCTCTCTTCAAATATTCACATTCAAATTTTCTTTGGATATTTCTTTTCAAATATATTTCAAATTTCCTTTGCTTTTTTTTTGTTTAATCTTCCCTCCTAATTTTAAAATTTTCTTAAACTACCTTCAAATAAATATTTAATTAGTTTGTAACTTCCATACCTTTTAACTTCCACCAAATACTATATTAACTAGAAACTATTTCAATCTTATCAGTAATGGTTAAATCATAACTATGTATATAAGTATTACCCTATGCATTCATGGTCCTTATATCATAGTGTCACAACGTACATCTATCAGTTTACTAATGAATAAATTTTTTATTTTCTTTATAATATTTTCTAGAACAATTTGTAGAGTATTTTTTGTTGATACATTATCTTATTGTGTTGCCATGAAAATTTTGTATTCAAATAGATATCAATTTTTATGGTGTTCTTCTAGTAGAAGTTGATTTAAATGTTTTTGAGAGAGTGCTATCACATATACAAAAAATATATCATTTATGTAAGACCCAAGGGATTCAATCTTATTTTTTGGGATATAAAATATCTTACTACCATTGTTGAATTTGAATTTTATTGCACTTCGTTTATTCAACAATTATGATACCAAAATTAGGTTACTTGATACAACATAAAGAACATTCACTAGTATGCATATCAAGATATGTAGACTAAGTATAACATTGTATATTTCTTAGACTTGATATATTTTATCATCTATAATCTTAAATGGTATAACTTGTTTGACATGATAGAATCAAACCAATATAGGTTGCTTGTCATGTTATTGTTGGATCCTGAATTAATATACCAAATTTTATCCTCATGCACATATTTTGGTTTTGTTTAATTTGTTTTTAATGATTCACTATATCTCAAAACATGTTTGTGACAATATTTCCCTATCTTTCAAATAATTTTTGAGTTTACCTCTTTAATAACATGTGACTTTACGAAAGAACCTTGTGATAAATTTATAATTAAAGAACTTTTTTTAAATTGTTTTTCCAATTCTTCAAATAAATGTTAATTTTAAAAAATTAGAAGAATTTTTATATCCCTAATTAATTCCTTTGAATATTTCAACGACTCTTGGAAAATGAGATCATACCTTACAAATCTTTCTCAATAATTTATCCTTGTCTTTTCATTAAATATCTTTGTTTTAAAAAATAAATATTTCAACAATGTATATTTCTCTTATAACATCAAATGAAATTCAATATTGAAAATAATATGCAAGCACTCTACATGTGATAAACCTTGCGTAGCTGGATTTTTGGAAGTATGGATCTATAGCTTGTGGAGGTACTTTTGCATGGAGAAGGTTTATGGTTGACGACCTTGTTTTTTCATTTTAGTTTATATTCCAGAATAAGGTTGAGTTAGCTAGAACCCTAGTTAGGGGCTAGGCAAAACAAAGGGTAGTTGATGGATCCACATCGACTACTAGGAAGATTGGGGGTTTACCAGTTTTATTTTCTCTGTATTGTAGAGTCCTATATTTTAGATAATTTTTACCTTTCGATGGCATTATGACTGGTTTTAGTCATGGATATCTAGGCTCTCTCTATGATATCATTTGGTTAAACCTCTTCTTTGGATGATTTTTAGGGGATACCCTATACACTTATGGTTAGTGGAGACTTGCTAGTGCTATTTGGCCATTTTTATTGGTGGTTTTAGGTTGTTGGGGGTGAATCAGATCTAAGAAATAGCTCATTTGGCCAGAATGGATTTGTGTTTTTCTAAGTGCTTTAGGGTTTTTTATTCTTTTAATTTTGAGCTCTTTTTCCATTTCTTGATTTGGTAGGTTTTTACCCTTTTGTGATCTTGTGACTAGTTGTAGTAGTGGATAGATGAGTTATCTCTTTGGTTTTGCCTCTTCCTGGATTGATATAAAGGGGAAACCTTATACATTTTTATTTGTGGAGAGTAATAGTGTTGTCTAGTTACTCCAGTTGGTGGGTTTGGGGTTTAGGTTATTGGAGGTAGACCCACTGATTTATCTGACCTCTTTGGTCATGATGGATTAGATCCAATATATTTTTGTTTTCTTTGATGAATGCTTGATTTGATCTGGATGGTGTTATCTCATTGAGGTCTTTAGGAATCACATATTCTTTTTTACAAGATTTTTTAGTTCATCCCTAAATAGAATTTAGTAACTAAGTCGTGCATCCTAGGGAGGTAGTGTTCCATTTTTCCTCTAACAGGCTTGCAATATTAGGGAGGAAAAGTGGTTACCTTTATCTGGGTCCTATTTGTAGGATAACAAGATATACCAATTCTGATTTATATTGGCTAAGTGTGGTTCTCCCTGCTGGATAGGATAATTTTGGGCTGCAATACATAGAATGATCTTCGTGTCTAGATTTTTTAATAGGGGACTAGTTAGTAGGGCTAAAAATTGGTTTCTTTGATTCTAGATTCAAATTTGCATGAGAAATTTTTGTTTGGGTTTCAATTCTAGCTTGTGAGATTCTTCTCTAGTTTCAAGATTGTTGGGTGCTTAATTTGTTGGCATGGGTCTCTAGTTATGAGGTTCCACCATTGGGTGAGAAATTTTAAATTGGTTGACTCTTTGGGATCCTATTGCGTGTGATTATTTGTCTATTCTTTCGGTGTCATTGTTTCAAATTGAAGTGTCTAGATGCACGATTCCCATCGTGGGCAAGAAGTTTAAATTTTATTTTAAACACTTATCTAGGGTGATTTTTCTTTCACTATTGGTTTTATTTGGGGTATTCTATAAATTTAGATAGATTCAATTTTGGATTCAACTTGTAAGTGTGCTTCGTTTTAAGATTTTCTTGAAAATACTAGTTTATTTGTAAAATGTTAGGGGACCCTTTCGAAACCCCTCCTGTAAAAGGTTTTGGGATCCTTTAAAAACCCCTTAATACACCAAATAAAAAATAATAATAATAATATGCAAGTCAATTTCCCCTATTTTGAATATTTACTTAAAATTTTTTTGAATAATTCTTTCTAGCTTTTTCCTTTGAATAGTAATTTCCTTTAGGTATTACTATAATATTTATTCCATTAATTCCCTCCTCTTTATTAATTTAGATTTCCTATTTTATATTTATTTAATTTCTTTCAATATTTTCTCTCATATAATCCTTCTTCCAATTCTCCTTCAATAAATTTTTTCTTGTAATTTTTCTCTTTCCTCACATATTCACTTTAAAATTTTTCTTCATATATTTTAATCCTCTTCTTCTGAAATATTTTCCTCAATAAATTCTCTTTCTCTTAAAAAAAAATTCTTATTTCATTCTTTAATTATTCTTTATTTTGAAATATTCCTTTCTTCTACTTATACCTCCTAAATATTTTATTTAATACAACAAATTTATTAAGTATATATTTTTAACTATGCATTCACTTTATTTGAATATTAATGAAAGGAAAATATAATGTAACTTAAGCATTTTCCTCCAAAATCCAAATTAGGATGTACTTTTTCTATTCTCCAATTTTATAATGTCTCTAGGAGTTTTATTTCTAGCCAATTTGAATGTTTTCTAACCAATTATTGAGGCATATTGATTGGGTGTTTCTCTACTAGCAATTGTAATGTATCTTATGCTAATATATTAAATGATTTATCCTAATTTTTTTTTTCCTCATAATATTTTGTTTAATATTTCCAATTTCTACATTTTTTCTCAACTATATTTCATAACTCCATCTTGGGCTCTATTAACGCAACTCAATATCTAAAGACTATTTTATCCTACACTATTCTCAGCCCCTAGATCAAGTTATAAATTATTGTCTTCCTTAACATTACACACAAATGGACTCTTGATTCTTTCCTAAATACACTCCATATCATCATGTATTCTCTCTCTCCATGTATTCTTCCAAAAGGATTCTTATTCTCTCCAAACATTCTTCCAATATGGTTCTTCTTCTTCTAATGTGGCTACACAACTTGTGTAACCACATCTATTGTACCTTTATCTTTGCTCTATTTCATATTTTCTTCACATTTACTCCATTTATCATTAGCTTCTCTTCACCATTAGCTTATTTTCAAATTTCACTCCTCTTAGCATGGGCTTCTCTCAAATACTCTCTCTTCCAAAGTGATCCCAATATGTCTTTGATACCACTAATATCATATAAACGCTTTTCAAACAATATATCATGATGAAAAATCTTATACATATATGTGCAAAATGACATGCATAAGTGTTCAAAAAAATATATAAACTTTCAATCTTTCCATAGATCTCAAATTCAGTATTTTAATACCAATGAAGTGCTAAAATTTCATTACATAAATCTCATATAATTCCTCTACATATAGCATTTTTTAAAGACTCTTGATATTTTAACTTCAAAAAACTATTAATCTTCTCAAACATTCAAGAGAACTCTTCATATTTATCATAATAAAATATATCTAATTGTCTCCTCATAATAAAAAACATCTAATTATTACTAAATGAAAAACTTTAAATGATTCATATTTACAAGACTCTTTTCATACCATATACTTACAAAATATTTATAAGGACTAAATAATAAAATACACTCTAAAAATTGATATTATTTGTAACACATAAACTCCTAAAGCAAAATCAAATAAAATTGAATCAAACAAACTATAGTCAAATCATTAATCTAAAATCAAGTTTCACCCAAATCTATCTCCTAAAGCATGTGTTAGGTAATTAATTATTTTATTTTTGGACACTCTTAATTTTACAAATATATCAAAAAGAGGTAATTTTAGACACCTACATTGATCTCATTAAGAGAAAAATATCTTTGTCATCAACCATCATATTTGACTAATCTCAATAAAAATATATAAACATCAACACTCACACATCTATTGAATATTCATCAAATATTTAAATATTAAACTTTGAATCATCAATGACATCAAATACATTAAGTTTATGTTGATCAAAGATAAAATATTATTCATAAATTAACATTATCTTTGACCAATTATAATATGAGTAACACTAGTGTTCAAATAAAAAATCCTTCAATTGATGACATGCCTACTCACCAATCCACCAATCAAGATCCTCGTAATACTAATTTACTTTGATCCTAGCATTGCAACATTTTTTTTGGAGTAACAATTTTTTTAAAATGGAATAAAATAAAAATTTCCTAGCCAATAGTTATTAAATACCCACATCCAACTCATACGATTTCATTTGTACCTCTCACTATTAAGAACCTCTTATTTGTTAACTTTCTCCATAAATCACAAACTAGAAATAATTTAAAAACTTACTACTTTTTAAACAAAGCAACCTCATCCCCTTAAAGTCTTCTCCTAGCTTAGTAACAAATCAAAAATATAGCTCTTAGAACAAATTAGTAATGAAGACATCTAGATCTTTGAAACCATGAGATTTTAATAATTTGAGGAGTAAATTTATGTGTCTTGGAAATTTGCAACTCATAATCAATGTACTCATGAAAATTAATAATGGATTTTACATATGACAACCTTCATCTGTCAATCCTATAACCATCTACCATAGATTTTGTGAGTTTGTATATAGAGCATCCAAAGCAAAGGAGAAGTAGGCCACATGCATGTGCAAATTTTATTTGTACATGTATACAAGAGCTCTCTGACCCTTTTCATTTTTAGTACATAATTTTATTACTTCTAAAACTTAGAATTTATCTTATAGAATAGGTGTTTGAGAATCACCATTATCTTTTTTTAACCTTGAAAACACGAGATTTCGGAATATGTAAAGGAAACACTAAAACTTAATGCAATGCAAACGAAATAAAGAGAACAAATTAAACGAGATAAACAGAAGTGTAGAAAGCGCAGCCTCTTTATTTATACTCTTTTTAACATCGGTTACAAAGACGTCTCCTCCCTTTTAGGGGGGCTAGGAGTGTTAACAAAGTTTTGGTCACAAGAATGACCAGTGATCCTTCTTCCGCGTGCCCACATGTAAAATGGGCAGGCCAAAATGTCGCCGTCGCTTGTGTTGGTGAATCTTCGATCTTTGCCGCTTCTCCTACGTTCAAAGAAACAACAAAATAGAGTTAGTAGTACCTATGTTAAAATAAAGCATTCGATCCTCAAAAAAAACAAAACATGCAAGCAGGAGATGATTAAAACAGCAGATTGGAATTCGTCCCAGGTAGGGATGAATTCGACTGTGTCAGATTGGGATTCGTCTCGGGGTGGAACGAATAGGCCTGCAGCAGATTGGGATTCGTCCCAGGGTGAGACGAATTTGACTACACAAAAATAGTGAGGGATGGTCCGCGAAGTGTCCCATATTCGACGCTCCTGGTGGCCTGCAATCATGAAATTAGTATGCAAAAATAACGGTAACAAAGTATCGAGGGTTGTCGACAAATAGATGGATCCTCGGATCCGGATTCATGCTTCTAATATCCACCTAGTGACCTCCCTTGCAGAAGAGATCAAGGATGAAAGAAATGAATCAAAGGAAGGACGTCTGGTAGTAAATTGACAGGGCTTCGCTACTCCAAATGTTCTCCACTCCTTCCTTCCCTTTTTTTTGTGAGAGAACTCTACAATTTATAGAATTCCCAGGGTGCAGATTGGTATGGGCATGCAGGGATGCCAGTTGGTGTTATGCTAGTGCATGATGGGGGAAATTCTCCCTGTCTGGCCTGCCCTCATGACAATCCTCCATCGATGCACTAATGCGCATGCGAGGCAGGGAGAAGTGGTCACTGACTTCTCCTACCACGTGTCGTGATTTTATTTTTTTGTTTGTTGAAATTGGAATTAGGGACGAATTGGAATTCATCCCACCCAAGGACAAATTCAAGTTTGCATTTCATCTCGGGGTGAGACGAATTTGAAGCAGAGTGTCTGGAGGTGCCAAATTACTTTTTGACCTTCCAAAACTGTTGTGTAAGTGGCTAGGACCACTGTTTGACCTCTGAGGGCTGCCCTGAAGGCTATGTGTGTCAATGCGATCAGTGTTTGCAGTCACATAATAATATTGGTGCTGTTTTGGTGTCTACAGATGCCCCTTTTTGGAAGGTGTTGTGGGTGATGCAGTGCTGAGCAAAAATAGATAACCAAAGCACTAATGATTAGGGTTTCTTAGTAACCTAACCAACTTGTGATGCCCCAAGCATGGAAAGGGCATGCATTCTTGAATCCTTGCTTCTGACGAGCTAAGGAATTTGATTTCAAGTATTAACCTATTTTGGTGAGGTGTGACTTGAGCTTGGACATTGATCAGTCATGAGTAGGCAAAGGGCGCAACCTTTTATCCACGGGGGAACCTTGTGTTCATGCTTCAAGAATGCCAAGTGTTTTCTTAATTTGTGATTATTGATTATTTGTTGCCCCAAGCAGGAGCGTGATTGTCTTTGTCAATGATTCTTTGAATGCATGCCATTGCCTTGATTGGGTGTGTGTTTGTTGATTGATGACTAAGTGTGACTACGCCCTCAAGCGACGAGTCGATGAGGGAATGACTGCCATGAGAAAAGCGACGAGTCGCTTGACCCAAGATGACTTAGGTTAAGGTGTCTTCAGATGTTTGTCCATTGAATGTGCAAGCAGTTTTCTGACATTTGGACCTATTTTTGGTGGGTAAAAACCCTTTTGGTGATGCCATAATGGGGTGAAAGAGTCAACAATCCATCTTCCCATGGAGTGGTCCGGATATGGTAGCCTTATTAGGGGATAGAATAGCGACAATTTGTGCCCCGACATCGATTTTCTATGCCAAGAGGTTAAGTGCAAGAGTGCTTGTGTGTGGCAATGTTTATTGCTTTTTGTTTGTGGTGTGTTTTTTTGTTGTTTTTGAGTGGATTTTGACCCTTTTGTGACGTCGTTTGAGGGTAAAATTATCAAAAATCCGTCTTCCCGTGGAGCGGTCCAGCTATGTTAGCCTTCTTAGGGAGTAGGATAATGACAATGTAAACCCCGACGTTGTTTTTGCTATGCCAAGAAGTTAAGTGCAAGAGCACTCTTGTCTGGCAATGTTTATTGCTTTTTGTTTGTGGTGCATTTTTTGTTGTTTTTGAGTGGGTTTTGACCCTTTTGTGACGCCATTTGGGGGTAAAATTATCAAAAATCCATCTTCCCATGGAGTGGTCCAGCTATGTTAGCCTTCTTAGGGAGTAGGATAATGACAATGTAAACCCCGACGTCATTTTTGCTGTGCCAAGAAGTTAAGTGCAAGAGCACTCTTGTCTGGAAATGTTTATTGCTTTTTGTTTGTGGTGCATTTTTTGTTGTTTTTGAGTGGGTTTTGACCCTTTTGTGACGCCGTTTGGGGGCAAAATTGTCAAAAATCTGTCTTCCCGTGGAGTGGTCCAGCTATGTTAGCCTTCTTAGGGAGTAGGATAATGACAATGTAAACCTCGATGTTGTTTTTGCTGTGCCAAGAAGTTAAGTGCAAGAGCACGCTTGTATGGCAATGTTTATTGCTTTTTGTTTGTGGTGCATTTTTTGTTGTTTTTGAGTGGGTTTTGACCCTTTTGTGACGCTGTTTAGGGGTAAAATTGTCGAAAATCCGTCTTCCCGTGGAGCGGTCCAGCTATGTTAGCCTTCTTAGGGAGTAGGATAATGACAATGTAAACCCCGAAATCGGTTTTTCTATGCCAAGAGATTACGTGCAAGAGCACTTGTGTCCGGAAATGCTTATTGCTTTATTTTTTTGTTGCATTTTTGTGATGTTTTTGTTGCTTTGATTGTTTTGATTTTTTTTTTTTTTGTGATGCCGTTTAGGATTAAAATTGGCAAAAATACGACCTCCCGTGGAGCGGTCCGACTATGGTATCCTTCTTAGGGAGTAGGGTAGTGATAATGTAAACCTCGACATTAGTTTTGCTATGCCAAGAGGTTATGTGCAAGAGCACTTGTGTCCGGCAATGCTTATTGCTTTGTTTTTGTGTTGCATTTTTTGTTGTTTTTGTTGTTTTGTTTGTCTTGCTTTGTGTATATGTCATGATTTTATGTTATGCACAATGATTGATGTTGATGGATGCATGTTTATGGTGACGAATGCATATGGTATGATAAATGCGCATGTTTTTGATTTATATGATAAGTAATGGAATGGATGAAATGATTTGTTGATAACCTAACATTGGCACCATAGACTATACATGACTTATGACTTTATGTACTGGGTGATTGCTGTGGTAAATGCTTTTTTTATGGGTAGATGTTGTTTTGTATGCTTTTTTTTTTTTGGTGATATAGGGATGGATTATTGGCGTAGAATGTAGCTAAGTGTTTCTGAGACTCAAATGGTTTAACTAACTAGCCAAGACTGTACTGTTGTCTTGCAAGATGTTTGAACAAGGTATGAATTGTGCTTGTTTTTGACCAAGTTATTTCGCATCCTTGTGTGTGCAATTGAGTTTGTTTATGTGGTATTTGTCAGGATACCGCCAGTGCCAGATAGGCTTTTAACCAAACCTGTACTGAGGATCACCTAATTAGTTCCACTAACTCCTTTGTTGTATTTTGTCGGATTAATCTGTTTTACGATCTAGGAGACCATAAGCTAGCTCATCCACATGCAAACATTGATCTACACACAAGTAAATGTGATAGATATATCATCGTGCGGGAGGTTTGCCACCAGTGACCGATAGGTTATCCACCAAACCGGTACTGAGGTTCACCTCCTGACTTTTTGAATGCTGAGAGTTCTAGGGATTCAAGTTTGACTCCCTTTTTTTATTCATTTGTATTGGGATACTTGGTCGTTTATAGTGATGAAAATCACTGTTTATTTTTGTGTTTTTCTTTTTGAGCAAGGGATTTGAATTTGGGAGTGATGAGAATCACTATTTCTTGTGGGATTTGACGTCAATGTTTGGAGTATTGACTTGTGCAACTTTTTGATGTTTTTGCAATGTTTTGAGGACTTGGGATTCTTGGGGAATTGGGTAGGGAAGATTCTTGTCCTTTTGCCAACTCTCAGCATTCCTAGGGTCATTTGCGTAGGGGGATGAGCGAGATAATCGTTTTGTTGTTTGGTATCCTGAATTGCTTTACAGGTTTCATCCTTCATTGACACAACTTAGGAATTGTTTTTATGTGTTTTTGAATTTGTGATGGGATGCTATGTAACAAGGTGTATTTCAAGTAAAACTCTACCATTGTAAAATCAGTTTGACTTTTGTATAGTTTTGGCTAGAAACCTAAAGACGTCTGAATGACGAAAACTCTAGATATGTTTAGATGACAACTGATTTATGATGTGGTGAAATGGTGATTGGTGTTTATTTTGGTGTACTTTTGTTCAAAGTGGAAAATGTGAAAAGGTGGTGGTTTTGCCAAGTAATGATAGTCTATGGTGCTTTTGCCTTGTGTGATCAACAAACATGGATGTGATGCCTAATGCAACTATTTTTTTAATTTTTATTTTTTTTGTATTTTTGATTTTGGAAGTACGCATGAAATTGAGATGTAGATTTTTTTTGTTTTTGATGATTTTGTTTGTTTGCTTTTTTTTTTGGATTTTCTTGACCAAGCGATTGCGATAATCCTTGGAGCTTTTGAGGTTGAACAAGAGATTACGATAATCCTTGGAGATTTTTGGTGTGACCAAAGGGTTTGTAGGCACCTTTGGGGCATTTTGGGGTGACCAAGTGATTGCGATAATCCTTGGAGCTTTGGGGGGTGACCAAGGGATTGCGATAATCCTTGGAGCATTTTTGGGATTGACCAAGCGATTTAGGAATCCTTGGAGCTTTTTGGTTTGACCAAGTGATTGCGATAATCCTTGGGGCTTTTTAGGTTGAACAAGTGATTACGACAATCCTTGGAGCTTTTGGGGTTGACTAAGAGATTACGATAATCCTTGGAGCTTTTTGGTGTGACCAAAGGGTTTGTAGGCACCTTTGGGGTATTTTGGGGTGACCAAGTGATTGCGATAATCCTTGGAGCTTTTGGGGTGACCAAGGGATTGTGATAATCCTTGGAGCATTTTGGGTTGACCAAGTGATTGCAGTAATCCTTGGGGCTTTTTGGGTTGACCAAGCGATTGCGGTAATCCTTGGAGCTTTTTGGGTTGACCAAGCGATTACGGTAATCCTTGGAGATTTTGGGGTTGACCAAGAGATTGTGATAATCCTTGGAGCTTTTTGGTGTGACCAAAAGGTTTGTAGGCACCTTTGGGGTATTTTTGGGTGACCAAGTGATTGCAATAATCCTTGGAGCTTTTGGGATGACCAAGGGATTGTGATAATCCTTGGAGCATTTTGGGTTGACCAAGTGATTGCGGTAATCCTTGGAGCTTTTTGGGTTGACCAAGTGATTGCGGTAATCCTTGGAGCTTTCTGGGTTGACCAAGCGATTGCGGTAATATTTGGAGCTTTTCATGGGATAGATGTACCCCCAGCTTGATGATATTTGTGCTCCGGATCTGGCTCTGGAGGGATTGGCATGAATGGATCAGCCCTATGTACAGATATGAGGATGGGGTCCACCCTCGGTACTGATGTAGCTATGGGGTCTCTGGGTGGAGGTTGATCTCTGTATGCCCAAAGTGGCAGATGTAACGCTTGGTCCCACTGCACTGGGTTAATGTGCCACTCATGCCCTAGCCTTATGTTTAGCTGTTGAAGTGTGTCATCCATATGCATGGGGTGTTGATGCTATCGCATGTGGTTGATGTGGGTCATCTCTGTTTTATCCTTATAATAATTGTTAGATATCCAAAGATGTTCATTGGCTCTAATAGTTATTTGTGATATGTGAGGCTCTTCTTGTTCGAGCAGATTGATGTGGTCCTCATGGGGTTGTTTCGCTTGTTGCGGGGGGACCTGATTGCTTTGATGTGGCATTTGCTCGATTGGCGCCTCTAAGGGGGATATTTCCATTAAGCTCTCTTGGTAGTCATCCATGGGAATAATTTGTGAATGATTAATGTTATATTTGATCGATTCCCATGGTTCTACCTTGTATTCTAACTCATCTTTGGCTAGCGAATCCGGTTCATCAGAATCTGGCAATTCTAAAACATGGGAGACCACATCATTAGGTAGCTCTACGATTAGAGGCTGATCCTCTTTGAGAGGAGCCTCACGTATATTGGGCATTTGGGGCCCTAAAATCTTGGTCTCTACAGACTCTAAGTGCTCTAGTAGCGTAGTGTATGTATCGAGGGATTTGAGATCCTCCTCTATGGTTTGTTCCTGTTGCAAGTTGGAGGGAACTTGAGGCCTTGGGAGGGGTGGCTAGATAGCATCTCCCATGCCTTGGTATGGAATTTCATCCTGCTCTTCTTCTCGCTCAGGTTCCTCAGAGGTTTCTTGAGGAACTTCTAGGGGTGGCTCATGAGCCTGGGTGGGTGCTTGAGGAATCGAAGGAGTAGCCTCCCACTCCTATCTAGGAGGCATTGAGGGTAGTGCTTGATAAGGTCGTGATGACATGTCTCGCCCCCATGGGTAGTGCCCCTCATAATGTTTTGTCTTATGCATGTGAGGGGTTGGAGTCTTCACCTGTATAGTGCATTGGAACAACTCATCCTTATGGTGCTGAAGGTGCTCTTCGTTAATATGGTACAGTTTCTCTAACGGTAGTCTATAAAGCTTAATTTGAGTGAGTTGCACCCGACGTGTGATATATTTGGCAGATTCTATGATAGTTGGTCTTGTCGTCTCATGTCTAGAAGGCCTAGATGCCTTTCCTAGATATCTATCTCGGTCATGGTGATTCGAGATCTCTATAGGCTGCCTCCCTCTGTTGGGGATAGCAGCATTCCTTCAAGGATTTGGCCTCAGTAGATGATCCTGATAGCTAGCATGTGCAGGGGCACATTGCTCCCATGCTATGTATTGCTCTTGAGGAATGTAGTGCTCTTCCTCATACCTTCTTTCATAAGTGAAAGAGGGACAGGCGGTGTTGGCTCACCCTACCTGAAGAGCCTTATGCTCTAGAGGAGCCCTGTGCTCTGGATTTGTCATTGTAGTCTTGACAACTAGAGGGGGTGAAGGAGGGATAGTGTAATCATGTGGTTCCTCCCGTTGAACCCTATGTTGACTTAGCGCTTCATCGCACGGTGACCACTCATAGTGAGCATCTAAGGGAGCTCTCCTATGAATGTACCCCTCATGGAAGGGTGTGTGCTAATTTAGGTGATCCTAATAGCTAGAAGGCATGGGGGCGCATTGCTCCCATGCTATGTATTACTCTTGAGGAATGTAGTGGTCTTCCTCGTACCCCCTTTCATAAGTGAAAGAGGGACGGGCAGTTGGCTCACCCCGCCTGAGGAGCCTTGTGCTCTGGATTTGTCCTTGTAGTCCTGACAACTAGAGGGGGTGAAGGACGGATAGTCTAATCATGTGGTTCCTCCTGTTGAACCCTATGTTGACCTAGTGCTTCATCGCGCGGTGACCACTCATAGCGAGCATCTAAGGGAGTTATCCTATGGATGTACTCCTCATGGAAGGGTGTGTGTTGGGTGCTATGCTGAACAGGAGTGCCCCTCAAAGAGGTGCCCTTATAGTCCTTTTCTGTTAAGGTGTGGAGGGGTCTACCTTGTGTGTCAGGCCACCAAGGTGGTATGACCAAATTCTTGGGGCTATACCGAAGGTGACTTGTGCCTCCTTGGATATTCCCCATAGTGTTCACCCGTGATTGAGCTTGGCTGTGGGTGAGCACCATGATGATGTCTCTCTAAAAAAACCCTAAAATTGAAATGATTCAGATGGGGACCAAAATTGGGGTGCGCATCCCTCTTACCATAGACAAGATAAAAATGAAGTTTCAAGTCTTAACTCTAAATACATTAGGAGATATTGACCTCAAAACAACTCAAAAAGCAAAAAAAATTAGCTGAGTGATTTTAAAACCTAATTTTGGGGCACTAGATGATGGAATTTGGCCCCGAAAACTGAATTTTCTAGACAAATAGGACTCTAGGGAATCAGAGCTACGGTTGAGAAGTTATGGCCCTGGAAAGATGCACTAAAATTTGGGAAAAAAAAGTAAAATAATATCACTACGGTTGAGAAATTATGGCCACGGCAAGATGCACTAAAATTTGGGAAAAATAAGTAAAGTTTCCTAAATTTCGTTGGATGCTTC